>JAVSCE010008732.1:0-20889 GCA_032199065.1 Smutsia gigantea | reverse complement strand
CCCTGAATTTTCCTTATCATCTCATGTGCTTTTTCTGACCTTCTCCCTGCCCTGGTAGGGCATCAGCATCTCCAGAGAATCAAGAGCAAGGCTCGGGCTCCGACGATGAGCACTGACGGAAAAATATCCTTCCGAATTATACCTGGAATATCTGCGCTAGACTGCAGCTCCTGCCTGGCCACCAATTCCTGCTCCCAACCTCACCACAGCAAAGAAAAGCATGCTCAGGGAGGGCTTGGGGCTAAAGGCAGAACCCACAGCCCCAGCCACAAACCCAGCAGGACGTGCCAACCTACCCTGGTCAGATCCATGCCAAGTTTGAGCTGTGAGATGAGGTGCAGAATCACACTGCGCTGATCCTCCACGACACCCAGCTCTGTCTCTTCCATATCTTCAGTGTCGCTTCTCTCATCTTCGGACAAAATCAACTCAGGGCCTGAGTTTGGCTAAAACAAGACCGTCAGTGAAAATGAGCAACTGGTCCAGCGGAAGTTAGAAGCACAGTAAAACGAGGCCAAATGCTCAGCAATGTCCAGTCCCGCCCCAGGAGGAGTTCATAAACCAGTCCTATTGGCACAGGCAGACAATGTCTCTTTCGGGTGCAGGCCCTGTAGGGGTGCCTTAGCCACTGTGCGTGCCCTACATTCTCCCCACGATTCCCTGCTAGTGGAATTCTGGCCTAAGGACTTCCCCTGACAACAAGCTTCCTGCTCTTCAAGAAATTATAATATATGGCATGAGCCCCCTTATCTTGGCTATTCCCAAACAATACTCCCCTATTAAATTGCACAATCCAGGACATTTTATATTCAATGTAAATTTTCCTGTTAATAAGCAAAAATCAGATACCCCTTAGACTGGCTGAAATTGCCTTTATGGGAAAATCTCCTCTGAGATGATTTCTACTCACGTTGATTAATATTACTGTAGCAAGTGTTAAAAAGGACTCAAGAGTTGGCATTAATTTAGGGAGGGAGACAAAAATGAAAATTTGAGAAGAAACAAGTTTTATAATAATGCTGAGATTAGTGTTGGCCAACAGAGCCTGTTTTCTTTGATACAAGCTTATTAATTCAATTGCTTGACTCCCAATTTTTCAAATTACATAGTCTAATGGGCAAGTTAAAAAAAAGTTGTGCATGGGAGATCACTGAGCAAAAAGTTTTCCAATATCCAACTATCAAGGACTATGGCTGTAATTTAAAGTTGTCCTCAGAATTCTGTTGAAAGAAGTAACCTTATTCACTACTCCACAATTACCTTTGTCCACATGGTACTTGTTTATATGGAAGCCAAAGCGGGCAGCACAAATGTTATACGATTGTTTCTAATTATCAATGGCAGGTCAGATATAATGGACTCAATATACAGAAATGCAGCTCAAAAATATTAAATACACAAAGATACAGACTTGCCCATCTATCCATGCAAAAACTCATGATTTATAAACCTCATTAGATAGAATCATCTCATTTTATCTGAAAGCACTTGCAATACGCAAAGGTTATTTGAGTGAGCAAGGTGGTTGTAATTGTCTGGCCTAATAAACATGTGCTGGCATTCCTTACCAACACTCCAGGGAGGGAATATGGTGCTCCTCCCCTCTGCGGTAGGCATTTTTTAAATCTCCACTGAAACAGACATTTTCCATAAACATCTCAAATTATCTCAGAATAACGCAACTCTGAAACCCACAGGGCTTTCCCCAAGCCTAAAGTCGAGTTTTCTCCATCATGTGCCTGGTTCTCTAGCTTTGCTCTATGTATGTTATTTGACATCACCAGAAAGTTGCTTTGCTAGAACATACTGAAAGAACTGAGCACCCCTGTCCCCATGCCCCCCATCCTGTCTCACCAAAGTACACACAGATGAGGGTAAAGGCATGGTGACCCTGACCCTGCGCTGGGAAGGTGGGGAGGCAGTAGAGGAGCCTAACCCTTGCAGTCAGAGCCCAGGGGGCCACCCTGTCTCTCCTCCCGAACACCCATCTGCTGGGCAGTGTCGCTTCTGCTAAAGCCACTGCAGTTACCCACCTGGATGGCAAACGCCAGGAATGCAGGGCCCCTCCCTACCCGCCTGCACACCTCCCTCTCCTTCTCCCTCCTCTGATTTCAACAAGAAGACAGGTAGGTGGCTGTGTCCTTTCGCTGTGAGCTTGCATTTCCCGGTGGGACGCCACTGATGTCAGACAGCGGGAACACGGTCCCCCCCCACCGAACAGCAAAGGTGCAGCTGTTTGCAGGGACCTGGTGGGCAATAATCGGTAGGAGCAGACTTCCCCTTGACCCAGGGGCAGCTGGGGCGGAGGACAGGGCAGTGTCCTGGGCATCTTGCTTTGGGAGGAAAAAGGACAATCAAAAACAATTCACACTTCCATCGTGCACCCAGCGGGTGGGAGCAGCGAGCAAAAGTCCTTAAAAATCTCAACAGGAAAGGTATCTACATTTTTAGTGCAATTATTCCTGCTTGAAATTAGTTGTCCTCACAAAGTACTTACTGCAAACTCAACAAATCAATAGCTCAAGTGAGGCTGCCATAACCTTTATGAAGCAAAGAATGATTCTTTCCTCTGAAAATGTGATTTCCCATTTGCCTGCAAGGCAGCGCACGGGGAAATCTCCATCCTTCCCACTCATTGCCACACTCATTTACAGACCACCTGGGACCACACCTCCTGCTGTCTGCCTTACTAGAAAATTAAACCCAGCTTGTCCCTGATTTCCAGTAGCCAGGAAAGCTCCAGTAAGATCCTGCCACATGACACTAAGTACACACATTAATGAGGACACAAACCTCTCTAGCTCTTCCCACTTTAATCAACATCACATTTCCTGTGTCTGCTAATGCCTCCCTGAGACATGGGCTGAAGCAGAGAGAATTAAGGCTGATGTACAGACCCCAGAAGCTGGCTCGCTCCGGGCTGACTGGTGGCCCTGAAGTCCTGCCAAGGGAAGGCCGGTCATGGGGAGCCCAACACACATCCCCTCATTCGCTCAGGCCCTTAGCAAAATGTGCGCTAAACACAGGGATCCAGCAGTATTTCTGTCTACCATCTGTGCACTTGCCCTTTCTCTTACAGTATGATTAGCAAAAAATTCTCCTATCCAACCTCAAGTAAATAACCGAGATTAAAATTTTTAAAAAGCTGACTTCATTCATCACATTGTTAATGAACATCTTGGAGGAACCCCCGCAATTCCACTGACCCTGGATCTCAGTCCTTGGCAGAAAGGTGAGGCCACCCTCTGGTGTGGGTCCAAAATAGGACAAGTGGAGAGAAAGGTGGGAGTATTCAACAGGTCAGCTGGGTTTGGAAGAGGTCAACTGGCAACTAAACAAACTGGTCAGCATCCACGAACAGACTGGTTAGCTGGCTCTGTGAGAAATGTGGACTTAAGGAACCAGGCTTTGATGGCGTTTCAAAGGCAGAAAACCTTCCCTTTTAGGGTCAAGGGTTTGCTGAATCTGCTACTTTGGTGGAAATCCAAAACATCGGCAATGGTCACTGGCTCTATTTCCCCTAAGCAGGCCCATGTGGACACCCACCTTTTCCCCCTCAAAAGTCTGTTTCCCTCCTGGGTATCCCCGCCGGCCCACTCCCTCTCATCTCCCTGGATTTCTGCCTGTAAAGCAATGACAGCTGTCTTGAGGTGATCAAAGGTTGCAGAACAGTGTCTCACCATCTCAGAAGAAAACAAAAAATGAGAAATGGTTTAGAATGCCAAGAAAGTTCATAAAGCAAGAGGACTCTTCCAATCCCCCATCCCCCAGAGATCTCTGCAAATGAGCCAAAAAAATGTATGCAAAGTTGACAAGAAAACGGAATTGGAATATGCTTTAAAGAGAAGCAGGCTTTCGAAGAGGGAAGCTTTTAATAAACACAAAAATTATGACTGCCTATTTCTAACATATGTGTACCTTAAGGCATAATAAGGTGCTACAAAAATCAAGTGACTCGTGTTGTCTATTAGCAAAAAGGGGGAAGGACAAGTAAAACTGACAGACAGGAAAATGCTTCACGGCAGGCTGGGTTTAGGGACACCCCCTAGTGGCTCAACAGTGACCTGTGCCCCAGAGGAGGGCTTCTTCATCTGGGCCCTCTGGACACTCCTTAAGATGTCTATGCCTGCCCTTGACATTTTATATAACAATTGTAGTTCTGGGCATTTTTCTGGAGAGATGGTCCGTGTTCTCCTTGGATTCTTACAAGGGTATCTGCCAATGGTCTGGCCTCAGCCTCTCAAGAGCCAAAGGATCTGAGATCATGTGAGAGAGATGGGTGGTTCTGGGTGGGAATGGTCTAATCACAGAGAGCTCAGCCTCTGCGGGTGCCTGTGATCTCATCCCATCCGTGAGACTGCGGCTGAGGGCCAGAGCAAGAGGCAAACTCATGACTGTTGGATTTATGTGGGTTCAAGTCCGCTCCTGTCAGTAGGTAGGAGAAACAAGGAGCTTGGCTTTCATCTCTTCTTTTTAACAAAAATCTTTACTCTTCAATACAAATGCAAATTCCAGGCAAGACTGAAATTCCAATCTACTTTATTCAATACACATACGTACTTTAACTACAGTTTGGGTCAATTCCAGGAAAAACCATGAAAGAAACATTTGCCTTCAGTTCCCCTCCCTGTCCAGGCCTCCTTGCACCCCAGGCCCCCACACCTGCTCCCCTCCCAGAACCTCACTCCCATCTCCCCTCCTTAGTGCCCACCCAACCTGTCCTTTCTTTACCAGGATCTCTCCTTCTTTCTTAAGACCTGACCCTCAAGAGAGTTGGGACCACTAGAAGCAATTTGATCTACTAATGGCCTTTTAATTTAGAAATGCCTAATAACCTAAGATCTAAACTCAACGGGCTGAACCCTTAGATTTGAGCATCATGAAAGAGCCTATGTAGTTGCATCACCCAACCTTTAAAGATGACCTTTTACTGCTGGACAGGGAGCAAGGCCTTACGTCAGACATGCAGGTCTGAGGGGCCTATTCTAGCAAGGGCTAAAATGGACTCCTACAGCCACCTTTTGCCCCAGTAAGTAAGCACCCTGGAATAAGTAATCTCACGCAGATAAGATCTTCAACAGGAAACCATAACCCACTGAGTTCAAGCGATCTACAACTACCCTGGAAATCTATCTGACCAAGGACAGAACACAAAGTCCCCTGGAGAATGCGCATCAAATTCTCTTCCAACAGCGAGCATACTGCAGCTCAATCATAAAGCCTGGCATCTCTCCCCAGACGCTGCTACCTTGGCACGGAGGTCCAGGGTGAACTGAGCCATACCAAAGAACCTTCGTATGGAATGACGAGAACCGAACACTGTCCAGATACTGCCTTTATGGGATAATGGGGAAACCCAGCCACGTCAAAAAGACTATCTGGTATTCTGAGGCTCACAGAAAAGTGGGTGGTGGGGGACAAGACCCAAAGCACCACTCTCAGATATCCTCAAGTGAGAGAAACATCATGACAGACAGTTAGCAGGGCCAAGGGAAAACCTGGAACGACATGTCCTCCTATGTAACTTACTTCTCAGTTCTTAGGACACCGAACATGCAATAACATGCAATAGTGGCCACCAGGGCGCGTATGCTTCGGTTCACTAGGGGACAGAGTCAATAGAAGTTGCCAGAAATTGAGAGATTCTAGAAAAAATAGGAATGTGAAGCTGAAACATGGATAACTTTTAGGGGGCCAGAAGAGTAGGTAAATGGAAGACAGACAACAGGACAAACAAAGGAACGCCATGAATACTGGGAGAGAGACAAGGGGGTCTGAGAGTCTAAGAGGTGCAAGCGTCCAGTGAGCAACGACTAAACCAATTTTTTTTTGTTCTAATGATTACAGAGTTACTGTTGTTGATATTTATGGAATCCTTAAAACCAAGGACTTAGTCCCTTTTAACTCTAGTCATTTTTTTCCAGTTTTTACAGCATATTTAAGTAATTAATCACAATCATTATTTGATCCTTATAATGTATCTCCACATTAGCAGTATTTTATATCCTAGGAAGCCACATCTAACAGCCCATGGTCAGGAAAACTGGCCTGTAGCTGCATTTGGAGATCCAAGCCCACCCTGTACATGGACGGTCACATCAACACAGCCCAGGGTGGCAGAGGGCAGCCCTCCAGCAAATTTCACTTGGCGTTCTTGTCCCTCATTCCCCCAAATGAAACTTTTATCACATGACTATCAAGTACAAGGCACTCACTATCACATGACTGGGAAAATTATCTCCCCAGAGGACACACACAGCCATAAAGTTTTGTCACATGAACATAAAGCTGCAGCTCCTGATGACCTACGGTCTTTCCACACTCGGCACAGGTGGGATTCGTCCTCTGGAAGAGTGTCTCTTGTGCCTGTCTCTAATTCCCCAAAAGGGGGCCACCTTCGCCGGGGGGGTGGTGTCTCTGTCGAATGGACGGACGCTCCCCTCTGGTCGTAAGTCATGCCAAACAGCCTGATGGTGTGCACATGCCTCCGATGGTGTCTGCGGAGTCCGGTCCAGCTGACGCCGGTGGCCTGGTGCGGGGTGCCTGCTGAAGGCTTCTCACAGCGACTGTCCTCTGTGTGGAGCCACATCCACAGCCAGGAGGCCAACTGTGCCTTGAAGGCCACCCCTGGATGTGGGGACCTTATGGTGCCATCTGGAGGTAGGTGCCATGTGGCCACTGTGGGGGGGGCACCTGGTGGAGAATCAGCTCTTATCCTCAGCAGGTTCAAGCACGAGCATGTCCAGAGCAGGCTGGTCCCAGCTGCCATTTTGGAGATGCGAATGACATCACGGTGCTCTGCCGCCTCCTGGGCATGGCGTGTGGCCTCTCTCGCTCTAACCACACATACACACACATTTACCACACTTGGCTCTCACAGCCTGGAAGGATAGATGCTCTTCCTGAGCAAAGGGGCCGACCTGCAGAAAGGTTAATTTTCAATAAAACACACTCTGGAACGTAGAGGGAAGTCACTTCTGGGGAGGGGAGAGGGCAGGGGGCAGTGGTCATCAGCCAGGACCATCGGGGCACTCACAGGCGTGCCTTGGGAAACGCCGAGGGAAGCATTCGTAGGGAACAGCGCTGGCCAATTCTAATTCCCACACAGCTGCTTGGGAACCATTCTTACTCGAAAGCCAAAAGGAGAGAAATGATCAAGCAAAGAAAACCCAAAAAAGGAAAAGGAAAAAACAGCAGCAAATCAAGGGGGAGGCAGTTATTCTGCAGTCAGGGCTTCTGATGCAGCCCCATGAGAACACTGGCTGCCCGCATGCAGGAGAGGCCACATGCCATGCCTGTCCGTTCCGTTAGCATCAGCCTGCCACCAGGAATAAGGGGAAGGGCAAAAACACGACGGACCGGGCCAAGTGCCAAGCGCCATGTCAGGTGCCTTATGACATCACCTCAATCAGCAAAAGCCTAGCTCTTCAACCAAATCCATCCCTGAGTTAACAGCCCAGCCAAGCCCAGCAAGACTTCCTGCAAGTGGAGCAGGGTCACCATGGCCCTGGTTCTGGTGTTTCCCAAGCAGCACGGGTCACCTTTCCAAGCTCTCAGGTAGCTCGTGAGCACTGGGATAAAAGAAGAAAAGGAAAGAGGCCACAAGAACAGAGAACGCAGTCACCCCAGCTTTAGGAGGCAGCGAAGCTTAAAGGAATGGCTCTTAGCTTTGGCTGCAGAGAGATCGCCCTGGATATAAATCCGGAGCCCACTACCTTCCGCCCGTCAGGCTCAGTCTCCTCATCTAGGAGATGGAGATGGTGCCACGCACACCTCAGGGGGCTGCTGAGAGGCCTGAGGAAGACAAACCGTGCAAAGCCCTGAACCAGTGCCGGGCACAGAGGCACTGCTTAGTAAACGGCCACGGCTCCCATGAGGCCGGTGGCTTTCCCACCAGGTTCCTGGTGGTCCCCGTGGGCATGCTGATCGGAAGCCACTGCTCTGCACCCACGCCCTCCCACCAGTGCTCCCCCCTTCCTCTCATGCAACGTCCCTTGCAGTGAGCGAGCCCTCCCAGCAGTGAGGACATGGAGGGCTCTGAGGCTGCAAAGGTCCAGGCCCCCAAGAGTCCACAGCCCTGCCACAAGGGGGCACTGCGTCCTGGATCTGGGGCTGCACCAGGATGGGAGTCATAGATATTTTGGAGAAAATTCTCAGCCAAGGGTCACATGCAGACCCGGGAATGACACAAGGCAGACACAAAGTAGCCAGGACAGTGGAGAAAACGGCCAGAGAGCATGCCGTCATGGCCGCAGAAGCCCAGCTGGGCCCTGGATGGCAGGAGCAGTGGGCCTGCCATGCGCGGCTGCACAGGTTCCCAGAAGGCCCAGAAAAAGGGGGAAAGAAACTCTGAGACCCAGTCTAGCCTCCACAGCCTCTGGTAAGAGGAAAAGCAATGGTTTAAATCATAAAGACTGCCCTTAGGGTGGACTGATGCCAGCAGGCACCAGGCCTGAGGGCGTCACCACCACCCGAGCTGAGCCTCCTGAGGCCCCCGTGGTGACCACCTGGTGGATACTGAGGGGTCAGGACGCTGGGGACACGCTCCCCACACCCCCGCCCAGCGGGTAGTAAGTTCCAACTCACCCTTCAAGACTCGGTTAAACCTAAGAGCTGGTGCCCCGTCCTCACAAGGAGTCCCTAAGCACAGTGCATTGCACCCGATTTGGCACACTTATTGAGTCGTATTTATGCAACTGCACGTCTGACTTCCTGTTGGACCAGGAATGTCAAATGTCTTTTGGCAGAGGTATATTGATTATCTGGGCTGGCAACTTAGGGCTCTGGGTGGATATGGACTTGGAAGCCACCTCTGGGTCCAGGAGAAAGAGTGCCGTGATCATTAGGTGTTATCAGCCAGGAGCTGAAGAGTGGAGGGTGGTGCCCATGTGGTTATCAGCTAATCCCAGCTGTAAGGATCTCTGGTGACTGGGATTCTAACTCAGGTCCTTATTTCTAGAATCACAACATAAAGGCTGGTTTTTCTAACAGGTACTCAAAAATATTTTTTTAAGGAATGAATAAAACTTATACAATAGGGGAAAACTGGGCAAGCAAGGACAAAATCCAAATTTAAAATTAAGAGATGGGTCACAGAGACCACGTATTACATGAATCCATTTACATGAGACATCGGATGGAAGCTGTTGGCAGGGGGCTGGATGGGTAGAATGGGGGAGGCAGCTAAAGGGTACGGAGGTTTTTTTGGGGGGCGATGAAAACATTCTAAACTTGACTGTGACGAGTGATGGCACAGTGTTCACAGGTGGGGCACCTCTGTGAGCATGTATGGCTCCACGGAATCGTACACTTTAAAATGGATGAACTGTGGCATGTGAATTATATCTCAATAAAGATGTTACTTAAAATTTTTTTAATAAATAAAATGACACATGATGCAAAGTCAAAGAGCAAGGCCAGGAGGAAGGCCGTGGCCTGGGTGACCCGGGAGGCTGGAGCAGAGACAGACTCTGGGCTGTGGCTCGCCAAGAGCATCATGTAGGGCAGCCAGAGAAAGGAGGGGACAGGCTCCCAGGAGTGGCGTGATGGTCAGGGGGGTCTGGATGAGGCTAGACGGAACACGGCTTTGACCTGTGGCAGGACTCACTCCCCCGAGAGCCCATCGGAAACCACGTAGACACTCATGACCTAAATTTCTATCTCAAGTTCAGCCTTCTGCCCTGAACTCCAGCTTTGCATATCCAACTGCCAAGATGCCTTCTCTCCAAGTGGCAGAAGGACAGATTCCCAGAGATGGCTAAGTCCTGATCCCTGGACCCTGGAATGTTACCTGACGTGACAAGAGGCCTCAGAGATGTGCTCGAGCCTTGAGCCGGGAGCATGTCCTACACTACCCAGACGGAGCCAGCACCATCGCACGAATCATAAAATGACAGACTCCATCCTGCTGCAGTGGGGAGGCAGGGCGCCTGGGGGCGTGTGGCCTGAGGGATGCGGCACGGCTGGCTCTGCGGATGGAGCGAGGGAGCCACGAGCCAAAGGAAGCGGGGACCCACTAAAAGCTAGAAAGGCAAGGAAACAGATTCTCCCCCCGGACCCCAGAAGGCATGCAGCCTGCCCACATCCTGATTTTAGCCCAGTGAGACCCGTGTGGGACTTTGACCTTCAGAACGGAAAGCTAATGACGTGCATTGTTTTAAACCATTAAGTCTGTGATAATTTGTTATAGCATCAATAGAGAAGTACCACACTACCTAACAGGCAAACCAAACTTCCTATGCCCAAAACAGACCTCCCCATTCATTCCCAAAATGGGATCCTCCCGGTAAATGACAACTTTGTTTTCGCAGTGGCCCAGCCAACACCTTGGCCCCAGCCCCGCCTCCACTCTCCTGCCCACGCCCTACCCCACATCAAGTCCATCAGCAGATCCTGCAGACCACGTCCTTCCCATAGTCTCCGCCACCCGGGCACGGCCACCGTCCTGTCACTGAATTCCTGCCACAGCTTCCAATGCCGGCTCTCCTACAGTCTGTGTCTCCTCACAGAGGCCAGAGGCATCTCAAGGCATAGAGCAGATCACAAACCTCCTATGCCCAAAACCTTCTCCACTTCACTCAGAATACATTCCAAAGTCCTTCCCACGGCCTCCGAGCTCAGTCTGATCCTGCCCCGTCCCTCCATCTTCCTTCCCATCACACTCCCACCTTCGTTTGCCCTCCTCATCCCCGACCAGCCACCAGCACAGGGAGGACGTGACTGCCTCAGGGCCTTTGCACCTGCTGTTCCCGCTCCTCCTCCTCACTCCCTCACTTCACGGATCTCACTCCATGTCAGCCGACCAGAGAAGCCTCCTGACCATCCCCTGACCTGGCCCCACTCCCCACAGCACCCATCAGGACATATTAGTAGAATGAGTAAATGAAGTCAACACTCGGCTTTCCCCAGGAAACCAGGAACCACTGATGGTTTCTGAGGCTGAAGAATGAACTCCAGGCCCCAAGTTAAGTCAGGGATGCTGTGTCTGCAGGCAGGGGCAATGGGGCACCGAGGAGCTTCCTGGAAGAGACCTGCAGCGATGGGCCTGCATGAGGGAGACCACCAGGCGCCAGGGAGGTGCCATGTCCCCCCTTTCCTTCATCCAGGACCATCATGTCAGTTTCTGCCTGCCTTGGACACACAGAGGACACAGACCGCGAAGGCACAGCCTCAGCCCCCCGGGCAACGGCAGCCTTGCTGGGCAGACAGTGGTTTAGGGGTCCCCACTTGTGGGGTCAAACAGGGAGCTGCCATAGGGCCCAGGAAGCACAGGGGAAGTAGAGCGATGTGGCAGGCAGAGAAGGAAGGAAGACGGAGCAAATGCTGAGGGTGGCAGGTGGGGCGGGAAGCAAAACTGAACGGCCAAGTGTCTGCAGGCGGGATCGTTGGTAAAGCCTGGGCAATATGCACCAGCTCGGAGGATGTAGACAGGCAGGGAGCATTCAACCGGGACAAAAGCTATGGAACCTCATCTCCCATCCTCCCACATCCACACCCACCTCAGGCCCCACCAGCACCCTGACCTCCCTGTTTGCTCACCAGCTACCTAGTCATCCAGGCTTGAAGCCTGCAGGTTTGCCAACAACACCCCCAGCACCTCAACATCCAGACACCCACTTAGTCTATGCACCCTTTCCTTTCCTCACTTCTGCTGTCACGCACTCGGCCTTCACTCTATGATCCTAACACCTCCCAGACAGTCTATCTGCTCCAGAGTCCTCCTCTTACACTTTGTCCTGTTGCACCACCAGAATGTTCTTTCCTAAACACCCTGTTCTCTGTTGGAAAGTCTTCACAAGCCATCCCAGTAGGCCAGAGACAACTATCTACTCACTCAGCCCAGCATGTAAGGCTCTCCCCAAACTTCCTGGCGCCCAGGCTCATGCTATTCCTGAGAAACTCCACCACTCGCCAGACTTGCCCTGCCTCCTGGAGTAGCACCAGCCACTCATAACTACCTAAATTAAGGCTATAGAAAATTTTAAATTCAGTTCCACATTTTAAGTACTGAGTAACCAAACAAGGCTAGCGGCTACCATATTGGTCAGCATAGAAAGAAAACATTTCCATCATCGCAGCAAGTTCTACTGCACAAGACTGTTCTATCCTTTAACGTCTTCCTGGTTTATTTCTACACCTTCCACCACTTTTATTTCTCTACACAAACAGCCCCAGAGCCAAAGCCCCAGGGCAGGAGAAATCACCCCTCCAAACCCCACCTGTAAGCTTCTCTGGGTGGGCCCAGGTTACTCCATGCCTACCTCTTCTTAACTTCTTGCTAATATAAAGCTCAGTGAGATCAGATCATTTTGAAAACCTACATTTCCTACCAAAGCACAAAAATGATCAATTTTACAAACACCTTCACCTCAGAAACCAAACGACGAAGGAATGATCTATCTGGGGTAACCAATAATAATAAAATGATTCTGTACCAAAAAACTTACAGAATTCCACTAACCTGTAATTTGCTTCTATCGTACCACTGATGCACACCAAGAATAGAATTCCAGCCTTCTACATCTACAGCTTAAAATTATTAGATTTATGCTTTCTGCTGGGTGATGGATTTCTTCTGACTCTGCAGAGGGTAAATGCCTTTATTCAAAAAGTAAATACAATGGAACTAAAGTCGATGGCAACACGTTAGTAATTCTTTCAGACGCTACACTTAATCTACTAATTGCTAGACTGCCTTGCTTTTTCCACAAATTATGCACAGTTATGGGCTTAAACTCTTGGTAGGACAGGAAAAAAGATGCAAAGCACTGTGGGTATGCAGAGGGTCAGTAGGGGGAGGCTCTGATTCAGGCCTACTTAGCATACGGTCCTCGGATCTGCACCCTCAGCTTCATTGGGAACTTGATAGAAATGCAAAGTCTTGCACAGGTTTGATTTTCGGCTTTTATTTTTTAACTGAAGTATAACTTACATATGTTGCAATGTATAGACCTTAATGTATAGTTCCATGAGTTATAGCAAATGTATCACTTAAGATCCCCATAAGTTTTTTTAACCATCTTCAGTATTTTTAAGTGTACAGTTCTTTAGTGTTAACTATATTCACATTGTTGATTTTTAAAACTCTTTCATCTTGAAACTGGACGCCCACTAAACAACTTCCCGTTTCTTCCCCTCACCCCTGCAAATCCTGTGTTTTATCAAGCCCTCCAGGTGATTCTCATGCACAGTTCATTTGCAAAGCACCCTCTCTAATGATCAGAGGCCACAGGGGCTGCAAGAAACAGCAGAGAGAAGCAGCAGGTGTATGAGAGGCCAGACCCCCCGGGAAGACTAGCAGGAAGTATGTTACCGGCCCCTCTGATTCCCCAAACCCAGTCCCGAGTGGCAGGTGTAGACAAGACACTGCCTTAGGGAGACCCAAACACGGACAGATGGACAACTTTTCTCAAAAACTTGTGTAGGCACAAGCTGAAGAAGGAAATTGCATTTCTCAACATTAGACCAGGTTCTAGAAATTTCACTTGATGGCCGTACAACAGAATCGGAAAGCTGTAAATTTAGAAGAGAGCAAGTGTCATTTCACGTGGCCACATGCGGTGGTCATTTAACTCTGACTTTGAATTTCTCTGTCCATTTTAATCATTTATGGTTCTCACATGGAAATTCCCACAGATTCTTCCCGATGGAGATTTTGGAAAGGTACGCTAACACAAATAACCAGGGCCGCTGCAAACCACAGAACAGTTCTGATTTGCAAGTCACTGAAAGCAAGAGGCATGTACTGTTCTTTGCAGGCAAAAAGGGAATGCATCATGAAAAATGGAGAAGACAAAGTGCGTTAACAACTCTTCTGTAGACAACGTTCTCCAGGCTACGAAGAACATACCTCCAAGAGCTTCCTGCATTCCAGGTACATACCAATATGTACAGTTTGCATCCCACGCTTTCAGGGTCAAAATCAGGCAGATCTGTAACATTTCACGTCAAGAGGCAGGGTTTTTCCATTATTATCACCTGACTGTCATAAGATGCAATGATTGAGGACCATAAGCAGCTTAAGAGCTGAGAATTTTAGAAACAACCCAAAGCTCAGGCAATTTTAGACATTCCATTTTTCTTAAGAAGGGTTCTGAAGAAGATGTGGTACATATACACAATGGAATACTATTCAGCCATAAGAAAGAAACAAATCCTGCCATTTGCAACAACATGGATGGAGCTGGAGGATATTATGCTCAGTGAAATAAGCCAGGTGGAGAAAGACAAGTGCCAAATGATTTCCCTCATTTGTGGAGTATAACAACGAAGCAAAACTGAAGGAACAAAATAGCAGCAGACTCAGAGACTTCAAGAAGGAACTAGTGGTTACCAAAGGGGAGGGGTGTGGGAGGGCGGGTGGGGAGGGTGGGAGAAGGGGATTGAGGGGTATTATGTTTAGTACACATGGTGTGGGGGATCACGGGGAAAACAGTGTAGCACAGAGAAGGCAAATAGTGAATCTGTGTCATCTTACTACACTGATGGACAGTGGCTGCATTGGGGTATGGGTGGGGACTTGATAATATGGGTAAATGTAGTAATCATATTGTTTTTTCATGTGAAACCTTCGTAAGAGTGTATATCAATAATACCTTAATAAAAATTTTAAAAAAAAGGAAGTGTTCTGGTGTAAGTCTTTTATGTCCTGATTGCTATAAATATAACAAACCAAGGGAAAACACCTGCGAAAAACAGGCACTAGGACTTTGTAGAAAAAAAAACTACAGAAAAAACAAAACCACCATAGCTCTTCATTCTACAATGAGGAAGCGTGAATAAGGCTCTATTACAGCCACGATCTCTAAATTCCACTCAATACCTTTCGGATCAAATAGCACGCATTTTTCTCTGCGTTTTAACTTGGGTTATGGATGCCTTTACTTCTATCCACTGTTGCAAAGAGTATTACAAGAAGGGTTCCCTGTACTTTTATTCAAATGTGAACCAATACTTGGGATCTAAGAGGGTAATTGCAACCATTCATATTTTCTTCACATTATCCACTGCCATAAAACCCACATGAGGCTAATCATGTCTTCTGCTTTAAAAACTGTCACATTATCCTTCTCTGCCTTGCCCCACTCTCAAAGACTTCATTCAATGGAAACTTCAAGGGGAAATTTGTGAGGCAGCTATAATCACCCCAGGGTAATGTGAACACGGGGTGCACTGAACACGATTAATGATCAGAACTGTGGGGCTTTTCTATTTAGCACAAAAAGAAGCCAGTGAATTTTAAGGTCAGAAGACCTACTCTCCACTCTTCTAAATACTATTCTTGTTTCTGTTTTTTTAGAGCACTCTGATTCATGGACTTTCCATTTCTCCAGCATAACAGAGCCCTATGCTGACTCTCAAAGGTAGATTTTCTGTCACTTGGATAGACATTTGGACAAATCTTCTGCTCCTGAACAGTAAGTCTTCAGAGCATTCACTCAGCATGATCAGAAACATACACGCTAGTTCCAGGTTAAAAATAGCCCATGGTATGTGATACTTTATTTGAAATTGATATTTAACTGGATACTTTATCATATGCCATCCAATGCCTTTGGAATATTTTTTTATATCTGTTGACATTTATTTATTTATGTATTTTTCTTTTTTTTAATATAATTTATTTTGGTATAAATAATCTACAATTACATGTGCAATGTAATGGTTATTAAACTACCCTTCATCAGGTCCCCCCCACCAACCCCATTACAATCACTGTCCACCAGCGTAGTGAGACACTATAGAATCACTACTTGTCTCCTCTGAATTGTACAGCCTTCCCGGTGCCCCCCCAACATTACAACTGCTAATCATAACGCCCCTTTTTCCCACTTCTCCCTCCCTTCCCACCCATCTTCCCCAATCCCTTTCCCTTTGGTAACTATTAGTCCGTACTTGGGTTCTGTGAGTCTGCTGCTGTTTTGTTCCTTCCGTATTTTTTCTTTGTTCTTATACTCCACATATGAGTGAGATCATTTGATACTTGTCTTTTTCGGCTTGGCTTATTTCACTGAGCATAATACCCTCTAGCTCCATCCATGTTGTTGCAAATGGTAGGATTTGTTTTCTTCTTATGGCTGAATAATATTCCATTCTGTATATGTACCACATCTTCTTTATCCATTCATCTACTGATGGACACTTAGGTTGCTTCCATTTCTTGGCTATTGTAAATAGTGCTGCAATAAACATAGGGGTACATCTGTCTTTTCCAAACTGGGCTGCTGTGTTCTTAGGGTAAATTCCTAGGAGTGGAATTCCTGGGTCAAATGGTATTTCTATTTTGAGTTTTTTAAGGAACCTCCATACTGCTTTCCACAATGGTTGAACTAATTTGCAGTCCCACCAGCAGTGTAGGAGGGTACCCTTTTCTCCACATCCTCGTCAACATTTCTTGTTGTTTGTGTTTTGGATGTTGGCCATCGTCACTGGTGTGAGGTGATAACTCACTGTGGTTTTAATCTGCATTTCTCTGATGATTAGCGATGTGGAGCATCTTTTCATGTGCCTGTTGACCATCTGAACTTCTTCTTTGGAGAAGTGTCTATTCATGTCCTCTGCCCATTTCTTAATTGGATTATTTGCTTTCTGTTTGTTAAGGTGCATGAGTTCTTTATATATTTTGGATGTCAACCCTTTATCAGATACGTTATTTATGAATATATCCTCCCATACTGTAGGATGTCTTTTTGTTCTACTGATGGTGTCCTTTGCTGTACAGAAGCTTTTCAGCTTGATATAGTCCCACTTGTTCATTTTTGCTTTTGTTTCCCTTGCCCGGGGAGATATGTTCATGAAGAAGTTGCTCATGTTTATGTCCAACAGATTTTTGCCTATGTTTTTTTCTAAGAGTTTTATGGTTTCATGACTTACATTCAGCTCTTTGATCCACCTTGAGTTTACCTTTGTGTATGGGGCCAGACAGTAGTCCAGTTTCATTCTCTTACATGTAGCTGTCCAGTTTTTCCAACACGAGCTGCTGAAGAGGCTGTCATCTCCTCATTGTATATCCAATGCTCCTTTATCAAATATTAATTGACTGTATATGTTTCGGTTAATGTTTGGATTTTCTATTCTGTTCCACTGGTCTGTGGGTCTGTTTTTGTGCCAGTACCAAATTGTCTTGATTACTGTGGCTTTGTAGTAGAGCTTGAAGTCAGGGGGCGTAATTCCCCCTGTTTTATTCCTCCTTCTCAGGATTGATTTGGCTATTTGGGGTCTTTTGTGGTTCCATATGAATTTTAGAATTATTTGTTCCAGTTCATTGAAGAAAGCTGTTGGTAGTTTGATAGGGATTGCGTTGAATCTGTAGATTGCTTTAGGTAGTATAGCCATTTTGACAATATTGATTCTTCCTAGCCAAGAGCATGGGATGCATTTCCATTTGTTAGTGTCCTCTTTAATTTCTCTTAGGAGTGTCTTGTAGTTTTCAGAGTACAGGTCTTTCACTTCCTTTGTTAGGTTGATTCGTAGGTATTTTATTCTTTCTGATGCAATTGTGAATGGAATTGTTTTTCTGATTTCTCTTTCTGTTAGTTCATCGTTCGTGTATAGGAAAGCAACATATTTCTGTGTGTTAATTTTGTATCCTGCAACTTTGCTGAATTCAGAAATTAGTTCTAGTAGTTTTGGAGTAGAGTCTTTAGGGTTTTTTATGTATAGTATCATGTCATCTGCAAATAGTGACAATTTGACTTCTTCTTTACCAATCTGCATGATTGTATATCTTTGTTTTGTCTGATTGCCGTGGCTAGGACCTCCAGTACTATGTTGAATAACAGTGGAGAGAGTGGGCATCCTTGTCTTGTTCCCGATCTTAGATGAAAAGCTTTCAGCGTCTCGCCGTTAAGTATGATGTTAGCTGTGGGTTTGTCATATATAGCCTTTATGATGTTGAGGTACTTGCCCTCTATACCCATTTTGTTGAGAGTTTTAATCAGGAATGGATGCTGAATTTTGTCAAATGCTTTTTCAGCATCTATGGAGATGATCATGTGGTTTTTGTTCTTCTTTTTGTTAATGTGGTGGATGATGTTGATGGGTTTTCGAGTGTTGTACCATCCTTGCATCCCTGGGATGAATCCGACTTGATCATGGTGTATGATCCTCTTGATGTATTTTTGAATTCGGTTTGCTAATATTTTGTTGAGTATTTTTGCATCTACGTTCATCAGGGATATTGGTCTGTAATTTTCTTTTTTGGTGAGGTCTTTGCCCGGTTTTGGTATTAGAGTGATGCTGGCTTCATAGAATGAGTTTGGAAGTATTCCCTCCTCTTCTATTTTTTGGAAAACTTTAAGGAGAATCGGTGTTATTTCTTCTCTATATGTCTGGTAGAATTCAGAGGTGAATCCGTCAGGCCCAGGGGTTTTGTTCTTGGGTAGTTTTTTGATTACCAATTCAATTTCGTCACTGGTGATTGGTCTGTTTAGTTTTTCTGTTTCTTGCTTGGTCAGTCTTGGAAGGTTGTATTTTTCTAAGAAGTGTCCATTTCTTCTATGTTTTCCAGCTTGTTAGCATATAGATTCTCATAATATTCTCTTATGATTCTTTGTATTTCTGTGGGGTCCGTCGTGATTTTTCCTTTCTCATTTCTGATTGTGTTTATGTGTGTAGATTCTCTTTTTCTCTTAATGAGTCTGGCTAGGGGTTTATCTATTTTGTTTATTTTTTCAAAGAACCAGCTCTTGGTTTTATTGATTTTTTTCTATTGTTTTATTCTTCTCAATTTTATTTATTTCTTCTCTGATCTTTATTATGTCCCTCCTTCTGGTGACTTTGGGCCTCATTTGTTCTTCTTTTTCCAATTTCAGTAATTGTGTCTTTAGACTATTCATTTGGGAATGTTCTTCCTTCTTTAAATAGGCCTGGATTGCAATATACTTTCCTCTTAGAACTGCCTTTGCTGCGTCCCACAGAGGTTGTGGCTTTGTGTTGTTGTTGTCATTAGTCTCCATATATTCTTTGATTTCTGTTTTGATTTGGTCCTTAACCCATTGATTAATTAGGAGAGTGTTGTTAAGTCTCCATGTATTTGTGAGCCTTTTTGATTTCTTTCTAAAATTTATTTCTAGTTTTATACCTTGGTGATCTGAGAAGTTGGTTGGTAGGATTTCAAAAATTTTGAAATTACTGAGGTTCTTTTTGTGGCCTAGTATGTGGTCTATTCTGGAAAATGTTCCATGTGCACTTGAGAAGAATGTGTATCCTGTTGCTTTTGGGTGTAGAGTTCTGTAGATGTCTGTTAGGTCCATCTGTTCTACTGTGTTGTTCAGTGCCTCTGTGTGTTTATTTTCTGTCTGGTTGATGTGTCCTCTGGAGTGAGTGGTGTGTTGAAGTCTCCTAAGATGAATGCATTGCTGTCTATTTCCTCCTTTAATTCTGTTAGTATTTGTCTCACATATGCTGGCGCTCCTGTGTTGGGTGCATATATATTATAATGGTTATATCTTCTTGTTGGACTGACCCCTTTATCATTATGTAATGTCCTTCTTTTATCTTTTGCTACTTTCTTCGTTTTGAAGTCTATTTTGTCTGATACAAGTACTGCAACACCTGCTTTTTTCTCTTTGTTGTTTGCATGAAATATCTTTTTCCATCCCTTCACTTTTAGTCTGTGTATATCTTTGGATTTGAGCTGAGTTTCTTGTAGGCAGCATATAGATGGGTTTTGCTTTTTTATCCATTCTGTTACTCTGTGTCTTTTGATTGGTGCATTCAGTCCATTTATATTTAGGGTGATTATAGAGAGGTATGTACTTATTGCCATTGCTGGCTTTAGATTCGTGGTTACCAAGGGTTCAAGGGTTGCTTCTTTACTATCTAACAATCTAACTTAACTTTCTTGTTAAGTTATTGTAAACACAGTCTGATGTTTCTTTATTTCTCTCTCTTCTTATTCCTCCTCCTCCATTCTTTCTATAATAGGTGTTTTATTCTTTGCCTTTAGTTCGTATTTGGATGGTCTGCTTTCTTTGCTATGATTTTTTTTTTTCTCTAGTGACATCTTTTTGGCCTGAGGTGTGCTTCCATTTAGAGCAGTCCATTTAGGATATCCTGTAGTGGTGGTTTATGAGAGGTAAACTCTCTTAACTTTCGTTTATCTGGAAATTGTTTAATCCCTCCATCATATTTAAATGATAATCGTGCTGGATACAATATTCTTGGTTCGAGGCCCTTCTGTTTCAGTACGTTAAATATATCATGCCATTCTCTTCTGGCTGTAAGGTTTCTGTTGAGAAGTCTGATGATAGTCTGATGGGTTTTCCTTTGTAGGTGATCTTTTTTCTCTCTCTAGCTGCCTTTAATACTCTGCCTTTATCTTTGATCTTTGCCATCTTAATTATTATGTGTCTTGGTGTTGTCTTCCTTGGGTCCCTTGTGTTGGGAGATGTGTGGGCTTCCGTGGACTGCGAGATTATTTCCTTCCCCAGCGAGGGAAAGTTTTCAGCAATTATTTCTTCAAAGACACTTTCTATCCCTTTTTCTCTCTGTTCTTCCTCTGGTACTCCTATAATGCGAATATTGTTCTGTTTGGATTGGTCACACAGTTCTCTTAATATTCTTTCATTCCTAGAGATCCCTTTATCTCTCTCTGCCTCAGCTTCTCTATATTCCTGTTCTCTCATTTCTATTCCATTAACAGTCTCTTGCATTTCATCCAGTCTGCTGTTAAGCCCGTCCATCGCTTTTCTGATTTCTGCATTGTCTTTCCTCACTTCCCTCACTTCCTCCCTCAGCTCTTGCACATTTCTCTGTAGATCCATCAGCATGATTATGACTTTTATTCTGCATTCTTTTTCAAGAAGACTGTGCATTTCCATCCCTTCAGGCTCCCTCTCTGGGGTTGTCTGGTTGATTTTAGTCTGGACCATATTCCTCTGCCTTTTC
>JAVSCE010008730.1:0-38474 GCA_032199065.1 Smutsia gigantea | reverse complement strand
GTAAGACATGAAACCATAAAACTCTTAGAAAAAAACATAGGCAAAAATCTCCTGGACATAAACATGAGCAACTTCTTCACGAACATATCTCCCGGGCAAGGGAAACAAAAGCAAAAATGAACAAGTGGGACTATATCAAGCTGAAAAGCTTCTGTACAGCAAAGGACACCATCAGTAGAACAAAAAGACATCCTACACTATGGGAGAATATATTCATAAAAAACGTATCTGATAAAGGGTTGACATCCAAAATATATAAAGAACTCATGCACCTTAACAAACAGAAAGCAAATCCAATTAAGAAATGGGCAGAGGACATGAATAGACACTTCTCCAAAGAAGAAATTCAGATGGCCAACAGGCACATGAAAAGATGCTCCACATCGCTAATCATCAGAGAAATGCAGATTAAAACCACAATGAGATATCACCTCACACCAGTGAGGATGGCCAACATCCAAAACACAAACAACAACAAATGTTGGCGAGGATGTGGAGAAAAGGGAACCCTCCTACACTGCTGGTGGGAATGCAAATTAGGTCAACCATTGTGGAACGCAGTATGGAGGTTCCTCAAAAGACTCAAAATAGAAATACCATTTGACCCAGGAATTCCACTCCTAGGAATTTACCCTCAGAATGCAGCAGCCCAATTTGAAAAGGACAGATGCACCCCTATGTTTATTGCAGCACTATTTACAATAGCCAAGAAATGGAAGCAACCTAAGTGTCCATCAGTAGATGAATGGATCAAGAAGATGTGGTACATATACACAATGGAATATTATTCAGCCATAAGAAGAAAACAAATCCTACCATTTGCAACAACATGGATGGAGCTAGAGGGTATTATGCTCAGTGAAATAAGCCAATCCGAAAAAGACAAGTATCAAATGATTTCACTCATATGTGGAGTATAAGAACAAAGAAAAAATACTGAAGGAACAAAACAGCAGCAGACTCACAGAACCCAAGAACGGACTAATAGTTACCAAAGGGAAAGGGACTGGGGAAAATGGGCGGGAAGGGAGGGATAAGAGGGAAAAAGGGGCATTACGATTAGCAAATGTAATGTTGGGGGGGCACGGGGAGGGCAGTACAGCTCAGAGAAGACAAGTAGTGATTCTATAGCATCTCACTACGCTGATGGACAGTGACTGTAATGGGGTTGGTGGGGGGACCTGATGAAGGGGTAGTTTAATAATCGTAATATTGCACATGTAATTGTAAATTAATGATAATAAAATAAATTATATTAAAAAAAAAACAGCAGCAGACTCACAGAACCCAAGAACGGACTAATAGTTACCAAAGGGAAAGGGACTGGGGAAAATGGGCGGGAAGGGAGGGATAAGAGGGAAAAAGGGGCATTGCGATTAGCAGATGTAATGTTGGGGGGGCACGGGGAGGGCAGTACAACTCAGAGAAGACAAGTAGTGATTCTATAGCATCTCACTACGCTGATGGACAGTGACTGTAATGGGGTTGGTGGGGGGGACCTGATGAAGGGGTAGTTTAATAATCGTAATATTGCACATGTAATTGTAAATTAGTGATAATAAAATAAATTATATTAAAAAAAAAACTGCATTTTGTGACCAATTAGTGAAATGTGGTAACACCATTTAGGGGGCTGCAACAAGCACTTTATTTAATTAAACAAATGACAATAGAAAATGTCACATTAGTAAGGGTCCCTATTGTGTCCTGAAGCTTTTTTTCAGCTACAGTAGACCCTTGAACATGAGGGTTAGGGGCACCCACCCCCTGAGCAGTTGAAAATTCATTTTGACTTTTGACTCCCCAAAAACTTAACTACTAATAGCCTACTTGTTGACTGGAAGCCTTACCAATAACATAAACAGTCAGTTAATACCTATTTTGTACATTACATGTATTATATACTGTATTCTTACAATAAAGCTAAAGAAAATGTTTTTTCTAAATTGTCACAAATCTCCAAAAAATTTTCCAATATATTTATCCGAAGTAATCCACATGTAAGTGGACCCATACAGTTCAAACCCACTGTTGTTCAAAAGCTGACTGTATATCCATCTAATCCAAATATGTAGGTATATTGTGGCATCAAGTTCAAAAAGTATTCCTTACTGTTTGAGAACTACTACACTGGCATCTAATGTTTTTACTTGCTCTGCTGTAAGCTCCTGGACAGCAAGGGTCCTGGGTTCATTCTGAGTTTGTTCCAGAGCGTGACTCAAATATCTGGCAAATGTTAAAGCTGTTTCCCATCTTTAAAGCAAAGGCAAATGCCCCAGCCAACTGTCTCATTTAACAATGAGGATAAGTTAAGATGCATGGGGACTGCTGAGGCTCTCTAATTAAGTCTGGGCAGAGCTGACTATCCTGCAATGTCTCTAGCCCTACGGTGCTCCAGACTTGCTTAAAAGCAGAGGCTTTTGTACACTGGGAAAATCTCATATCCCTACCAGAATTTACATAAAAGCACATACACATTTATTATCAAACATGGCAAAGAATTTAGTAAGGTTACTAGACCCCTTACAGCTTATCCCTGAGTGCCAGACACCAATAATCTGAAATATTCACTTGTTGCAAACATACTGATTGAGCAGCTACCATGTGCAGCGCATTATTCTAGTTCCTGCCATGGAGTTTTCAAAATTAGAGGCACTCAAATACACACATACACATATAATGTACTTCAGGGGTGAGTTTTATGAGACAATAAAGAGGGAGCAAAGGAAGTGTATTTTATATGACGTGGTCTGGCAAAGGCCTCTCTGAGGTGAAATTTCAGCACACGTGAGGAGAAAGCAAACGAACAGTCAGAGTACCAAAGGTTGGAGTACCCAGGGATAAGGTCCTGAGGCAGGACTGAGCTTTATGATCAAGGATAACAGTAGACTGAGCAAGCTGCCTAGGGCCAGAAGGCCATCATAAAGACTTTGGCTTTTCCTCTAAGTGAAAGGGTAGCCACTGGAAGGTTCTGAGCAAAGAATGACATGTTCTGACTCATTTTAAAATGGTCCCTCCGGCTGCTGTATTGAGCAGACTATAGGGGGATAAGAGTGGGAACAAGAAGACAGGAGGCTACCACATCAATCAAAAAGAATGCTTGCACCAGGATGGAAGCAGTGGAGATGGCAAATTCTCAGGTTATGCATGTATTTGGAAGAGAAAGCCAACAGGATTGCTGAAGTGAAATCTGAAAGAGGAGTTAAAAATAGTCCCTGAAAGTAAAACTATTCTGTATAATAAATACTGTAATGATGAATGCAAGACATTAAACATTTGCCAAAAGAACTTAACAGCACAGAGAGTAAACTTTAATGTATGCAAATGTTTTAAAAAATCACCTAGGAGGTCAAGGTATCCCAGGTTATGTAGAATGTGACATTCTGAATCTAAATGTATTACAAATGTATTTAAAACCTTCACTGAAGACGTAGGGGAATCAGGTGCTCACTTCAGTAACTTTGGAAATGAGTGGAGTCTGTAAAACTGACAAAAGGAATGTTGTACTCTAGCTGATAAAGTGTGTGTTGTACTGATAAAGTTGTTTCCCACAGGGGATATAGATTAACAATTCTGAAATCACTACATATGTATACTGAAATTGAACAATTCCATTAAGTACACAGAATAAGAGGTTACACAGATAAGTCAGAGAAGGAGACTAGAATGATCCATATGGAATGGATGGAAGCTGCAGACATCAGTATGAACTCATATTTAGCTTAATATAGATACAGGTGACTTCATACAGAACTATTTATAGATATATGTATATACACAGGCTAGTGCACACACATATATCACTAGCTCTGTCCATTGAGAGGGCACAGAAGCACAGGCATCCCAGTAGCAATGAGCACTCATAACACCCAGTTCTTGGTGTCTAATACCATTCTCTAATAAAAGGAACCAGGGCTCTTGAAGAAATAGATAATTTTAGGACTGAAGCAGTAAATATACAAGATTAGCCTGGAGCATAAAGAAAGAAAGAGTTCAAAATACAAAGCAAAACAAAAAACAACATTTACTGGGTTATGTCAGAGGGATACAGGAGCCAATTGAAGGAGGTCCCAATAGCCAAAACTGGAATACTTTGAACAACAAAATAAAGTAGTACTGGATTACAACCCAAAGTATGAAAAAAATAAGTATCTGAATCCATACTGATACAAAAAATATTTGAGTAAGTAAATAAATGGAGGAGAAAAGACAAATGTTCCATGGAAAAGAATTTGTAGATAATGTGCCTTTAACTATGAAGTATAATTCCAAACTCTCAGCCGTGGGCTGTTCATAATGACTTTCTTCCAAGAGCACAATATGGAAAAGGGTGGGGGGAGGGGAGTAACTTCACACTGGCACAATTTGACTACCTCAAACTAGACTGGGCTAATGTTAACACTGGTAACTTATACTGACATTCTGTACCCTTTATGTGATGTGATGAGAATGGCACTTTACCTCCGTGGTCTTCCTCCCCACAACCTTCAACTCCAATGTAATCATGAGAAAAACATCAGACAAATCCCAACTGCGTATCATTTTACAAAATTTCTGACCAGTAATACCCAAAACTGTCAAGTTTATCTAAAACAAGTAAAGTCTGAGAAACTATCACAGCCAAGAGAAACCTAAGGAGACATCACTTAAATGTAATCTAGTATCCTGGATAGGATCCTGGAACAGATAAGGGACATTCGGAAAAAACTGGGCAAATCTGAAAGCATGGACTTCAGTTAATATTAACTTATCAATACTGGTTCATTAATTGTGATAAATGTACCATACTAATGTAAGATGTTAATAACAGAGGAAACTGGGTGTCAGACTTATGGGAACTCACTATAGTATCTTCACAGTAATTGTGTAAATCAAAAATTGTTCTAAAATAAAAAGGTTATTCCAAAAAGTCAAAATTTAAAAATAAATAAATAACCCGAAACATGTATAGCTCTCCAGACTGAGCAAATAGAAACGAAATCTCCTAAGACTGTAAAACCCATATTCCACCTATGTTGGACTTCTAATGAAATCATTTTAAAATTCTATTCTGAGAATTCCACTTAAGCAGACTGGGGAATAGAAAATCAGTGTTAGAGGAGTTACTCACTGTCTTACAGCAATGAGCTGTATACCCAGACTCGTCCCATTACAACAAATTCCCCAGAACTGCTCAAAATTCTAACTTAATTTTGTCCTTCAGAAAGCTAATACAGCTCCCAGAGCAGTCACAACTGGCAGCCAGTGGGGCTGAAACTGTGTGCAGATGCCCTGCAATATGTAATTATTAAATCCGAATTCGTTGCCACCACTTAAAAAAGTGTGGGGTTTCATATATTCATTTCCCATTTCTCTTAAAAAAGAACTGACCCAACTGTGAGCTTACGAAGCGCTTTACATTCACTGTCTCCTTTAATCCGCAAATCACAATTACGCGCCCATTTTACAGAGGAAACAGAACCAGAGAAGCAGCCAGGTTGCCCATGGTTACATAGCAAGACGGGTACACCCAGGGTCGAACCCAGCCAGACTGACTCCGGAGCTCCGGCTCCTCCTAATGCTCCACCCGCTGAAGGCAAGGCCAGATCTTGGCCGTCAAGAGAGCTGGGTTCGGGCCCGGGTTCCGAACTAAAGCGCTGGGCGGCACCAGGCGAGGCCTTCCGCCTCCCTGGAACTCAGCCTCCCCTCTGCAAATGACTTCCTGACAAGAGCCCTGGGAAGTCATCCACGCCGCGCGCAGAGCGCCGCCGGGCCGGCCCGACCGCGGCGCAGAAGCCCAAAATCTCAGCTTCCCGCCGTCTCTTATGACTCCGCCCAGCCCCGAATCCCGGCCCGGCAGCCAGCGCCGCCGCACTCACCTCCCGCGCGGCCGCGCTGCTCCCCCGGAAGTGGTTCCCTGAGACACCCCCCCCCCCCCGGATCCCGGAAGTGACGCGGCGGAGCAGGCGGCAGGCTCAGCTCCACCCGCGTTGCTGGTTTTGATGGTAGAGGCTGGTAGGTTTTGTCAGACGTTTGTTCGTACTCTGCGGGCTTGAGCCGAAGGGAGAGGTCTGGGGAAGTGAGAGCCAGACCCCCGCGATTCTCCAAGCCCTTTTATCACTCAACTGATTTCAGCAAACGTTTATAAACGTTTATAGACGCCTTAATTCTGTACTAGGCTCTGAGCTAGAACACTACAAGTCAGAGTAAAGAGCAGTCTTATAATTATTAGAATCAAATTATTAGAATTTGTTCAAAACATCCACTGAGAACATAACTTTATGCCTTGTGCTGATTACTGGGGATACAGTGCTGAATCAAGACAAATGCAGTCTCTGCCCTTATGGAGCTTACAGTCTGGTGGAGCGAGACAGATGAAATAATTAAATGAGTCTATAATTATATAATGTCACAAGTGTCTGGAAGGCAAAGAACAGTATTCCTGACTGAGTACAGGTGGGGCAAGTAGAAGGAGGAAAGCCGATCTAGTTTAGATAGAGCATGGTAACCAGCTTCCAACATGCACCTGGGTGATTCTTGACTCCTGGTATCCATGCTCCTAGGTAGCCTCTCCCCACGGAATAGGGCAGACCATGTAACCAATAGAAATCTTGGAGCATGAGTTCCAAGATTTAAGACTTAAAAGACATTGCTCTTCCTCTTTGTTCTTTTCTGAGCACTCATGAAGAATCCACATAATGAGGACACTCAAAAAGCCCTAAGGAGAGGTTTGCTAGGGTAATAGCTGAAGCCTCCTGCCACCAACCCAACTCCAATTTGTGAGCCACCTTGGGAGTGAATCTTCCAACCCCAGTGAAGCCTTGAAATGACTGCAGCTCTGGCCAAAATCGTGACTATAATCTTATGAGTGACCTTGAGCCAGAAACACTTAGTAAAATCACTCTTCAATTCCTGACCCACGGAAACTGTGAAAGAATGCATTTCAGAGTAACTTTTTATGCAGCACAGGTAACTAATACATAGAAGAGCAAGAAGAGGGGTTGGATGCTAAAGATTCAAAAAAGAATGAGACCTAATCTTACCCTCAGAAAGTTCACTCTTAGAAGACACAAAAATAATTATAATTCACTCAACAGCCATTAATTCCCTACTATGTGAGATAGTATGGAGGACCCAAAGATATGTAGTTTGCTTGTTCATTCATTCAACAAATATTTGTGGAGTTTCTACTCTGGATCTTGCACTATGGAACTGGGAAGACGATGGGTAGGTGGATCCCTACCAAACTGTGCTTACAAACTAGGGGTTAATGTCTGACACCTCCATTAATCACACAGAGAAATATATACTTATGAACTATAAGATGTATTGGGAAAAAAGAAGAGGAAACCATAAGAGAATAGCATGGGTGATATGAATCAAGCAAGGGTGATCAGGGAAGACTCTCTGTGGAGGTAACATTTTTTTAAATTAAGGTATCATTGATATACAATCTTATGAAGGTTTCACATGAGCAACATTGTGGTTACTACATTCACCTGTATTATCAAGCCCCCCCCCAACACACATCCCATTGCAGTCACTGTCTATCAGTGTAAGATGCTATAGAGTCACTACTTGTCTTCTCTGTGCTATACTGCCTTCTCCATGACCCCCCCCCCCACATTATGTGTGTTAATCATAATGCCCTTTAATCCCCTTCTCCCTCCCTCCCTACCCACCCTTCCCAACCCCTTCCCTTAGGAAACCACTAGTCTCTTCTTGGAGTCTATGAGTCTGCTGCTGTTTTGTTCCTTCAGTTTTGCTTTGTTGTTATATACTTGTGGAGGTAACATTTAAGCTAGGCATTGAAGAATGAGCAGGAATTTGCCGGGCAAAGAGAAGTAGGAGATCATCATGGGAGATGGAAAGGCTGTGGAAAAGGTCTGGAGCATAAGATGGAAGGAGAAGCTGAGGCCTGAAGGGTACAGATATTTAGGACAAGACTAGGTATGTGCCCTGGAGTGACTCACTGTAGAGTGTAGGTGAAGAGGGTCATAGGAAACAAAGATGTTTTATGTGTTGAATTGTGTCCCCCAAAAAAGATACATTGGAATTCCAACCCTCAGTACCTCAGACTGTGATCTCATATGGAAACAGGGTCTTCATAGAAGTAATCAAGTTAAAATGAGGTCTGTAGGATGTACCTAATCCAGTATGACTGGTGTCCTTATTAAAGGGGGAAATTTGGACACAGATGCACACATAAGGAGCATGCCATGTGAAGATAAAGGCATAGATCAGGGTAATGCTTCTACAAGCCAAGGAATGCCAAAGATTGCCAGCAAACCACTGAAAGCTAGGGAGAGCGATGGAAAAGATTCTTTCTCACAGCCCTCAGCCCTAGCCTCCAGAACTGTGAGAAAATATATACCTGTTGTTTAAGCCACCCAGTTTGTGATACTTTGTGCTGGCAGCCCTAGCAACCTAATATAGACGTGCAGGTGCTTTGAAACCTGTTACCCTCCACATCCACATGTAAAAGATCCCCAGTGTGGCTGCTTCAGGCAGTTACTTTCCCTTTCTCTGGGAGCGTCTGGAGGGCTCCGGCTGAGCCTTGCTCGTCTCTGTGCCATGCATGGCTCCATTAGCACCACGACACATCAGAGAGCTCTGTGAGTTTGCTTGTTTCTATCCACAATATGTATACTAGGTACACACTAGGAAAGAAAAAGTTGAAAAAAGGCATGTTTTCTGCTCTGAAAAAAATTTAAACTGGATTAACACATGACAAGGTGAATTGGTTTAAAATTATGAATTATGGCTGCCATTTATTATTCACTGAGCACCATGCACACTACAAATATTGATATTCTCCCTCAGCAACCCTATAAGATAGGTATTATTTCCAAGGGAAGAAACTGAGGCTGGAGAAGTTAATCAACTTCCCCAAGGCCTCTAGGAAAATGAGGATCAGCAGGGACTGATATAACTGGGAAGACTTCACGAGGGAGGTGGCCCAATGTGGGTCGCAGATAATGGGCTGGATCTGGATATGGAAAATGGAAAGTAGAGGTGCACGACTTGCTTTCCCACCTCCAAGCCTTTGCTTTGTTGGTCTCTTGGCCTGGAATGCTCTGCTCTCTGAGTTCCTCAAAGACAGGCTCATTATTATCCCTCAAGGCTCAGCCCAAATACTGTCTTTTGACAAAGGGCTTCCCCGGTCACTCTTTCTAGCTAATAATTTTCTCTAATAATGGGTCCAGCAGAATGGACCATCCCACAGCCTCTTCTGCCCCATGACTGCGTACTGTGGAAGAGACTCTGTGTCAGCTTCCGGCGTGGCATTTAACTGGCCTGGAAGTCAGTTGCCATGTAAGAAGTCCAACTATCCTGAGACCAGCGAGCTGTAAGCAGCCCAACCCACAAGGAAGGAAGAGAATCCAAGGAGCATCAGACACCAGACCTGGGAGTGAAGAAGCCATCTTGGAGAGGTGGAGAGATGGGCAGGTGTACGATAAAGCAAAGATGGTAGACTGTTAAGTGTAGTCCAGCTGGTAGGTACAGTGTTTACTGCACAATTCTTTCAACTTTTTTATATATTTGAAGTTTTTCAGTACAAAATTTTAGGCAAAAGAAAACCATCTTGGATGTCAATTCTCCAGCACAGACACCTCAGCTGACACCACATGGAGCAGGGATGAGTCTCCCAGCCCAGCCTTTTCCAAACTTCTGAGCCACGAAATCATGGGTTAAATAAATGAATATTTTAAGTCACTAATTTTTAAGGTATAGATAGAAACTTTCTAAGCAGACCTCCCCGACTTTCTATCTCAGCTCCCTGCCCAATTCTTTTGTAGCATTACTACAATGTGTAATTATTCTGTTTGCTTACTTATTTATTATCAGTCTCTCCCCACTAGAGTGTAATCTTATTTCCTTTGTTCTTTCCTACCTTCCAGCTCCTAGCACATTGCCTGTTACATGCAGGTACAAATGAATGTTTGTTGACGGACTGACTGAGACTAGGAGATGGATCCCTTCTGAAGAGTAACAGAAGAGAATAAATAGTCCACAGAGTGGGGGAAACACTGGTATTTGCCAAATGGGCTGCCCAACCCTCATTTGTGAGACTCCCAGGAAGCAGAAAGAGGCAGCCCCCTCTCCAATGATGGTAGGTGGGTGGGGCAGACACACCCTCTCCGCAGTCCCTGCTGGAGCAAGAGGCTGGACCTAACCATGACTGAATCCATAGGCAGAAATGCCAGCTGCAAGGGTCACCAGCTACTGGTAAGTCAAGAGTCCAGGGCTTTGTTCTGAGCAGGCGGTTCTTGGGGCAGAATCTTGGGGGACCTGGCTCTGGGTGGATCCTGGCTGAGCTCAGTTCTGTGGTGTTTCATCACCAACTTCTCTGCTTTAGGTTTAGCTCCACTGTGAAACCATGAATTCTGAGTGCAGCAGATTCTGATGTATCCAGGATGAAGGATCAAAGCAAGGGGCCACTTTCCTCCAGGCAATGGGGGAACATCTTAGGTGCCGGAAAGGCCAGGGACACATTTCTCTTGGAGTCAGCAGGGCCCAAACAGTAGTGGAGACTCACCACATTCTGGACTGTTCTCTCGCCTTCCATGAGTCTCATAGCAGATAACAACTTTGATTATTCAAGGCCACTTCTGTCATTTTCTACAAGGTGTGAACTCAGTCAGGACTGGATTCTACTCTGGGGTGTCCATAAACCCAAGGAGTCTAGGATCCTCCAGGGGCAGGTCTGCTACAAAGAAAGAGAGGTTCACATTTCAATGCTGGGCTCACAAGAGAGGTCATCAGATGGAATTTCTATCAGAAGATAAATTACATGTCAGCATCACAAAGGGTCTGCCCTTCCTAGGAAGATCCAACATCCTAACTTGTTTTTGAGACCCAGGATCTCCCACAGTTCTGAAACCTGAAAAGCTCTTTTCAGCAAACAAATCTTGAGCACCAACTGTATGTCATATACACACTGGGGACAAGATCTTGGGCACTGGTCAGGGAGACAGACATGAAAACAAAATAATGCAACAGCATATTTTGAGTTCTACAAAAGAAGTGTGTGCAGTGACTTAAGAACCCAGGAGAAGCATCAGACTCTGGCTTTGGCAATCATGGAAGGCTTCCCAGAGTAGGTGACATTCAGTCTCCAGAAGGAGATTCCAGCAGAAGCAAAGGCCCAGGCCAGGGCTCCCACCTTCAGTTCCTCCTGAGGAGAGAGCCCAGAACTCCACCTCTTTGCAATGCTAGTCATGGACATAGCACAAACTTCACACACATCCAGCATCTGGATGGTATTCATTATCTCCACACTTAGTAAGTGCCTGCCCCATTAAACTTGACCCTGACCGACAGCACGGTTGGCTCCCAGGGTTAAGTCCACACTAAATATTCAATTACACACAGCACAAGCAGAATCTTATTTGCTGCAGATTAGTTCACTTGTCCTGTGAAAGCACTTTTCCAGCTGCATAATAATGGTGGGTTTTTTTTAATTGTGTGGAATCTTCCTTGTGAGGGACTTTAAGCCAGACCATCTCCCCAGGGGGAGACAGAAACCAGTGTGTCGTCTCTATTTTGTACCTGGAGGAACCCAGTAAAGAGATCTTTCCCAGCTTTGTAAGCTGGAATCTTACTCCTCTTTCAGGGCCCACCTCCTCTTTGAAGATTTTCTGGTTTCCCCATCAGAATTTCCAGGCAGTACATGACACCAAAAGAAGCTAAGAGAATGGTTGAGCCCGTACTGTGTACAGGGCCTGTGATGGATGGATACTTGATCTGCATTCATTCATTAGGTCCTCTCAGCAAACCTGAGGGAGTTCCATTTCACAGCTGAGGAAACTGAGGCATAGAGAAGTTGAGTGATGGGTCTTGAGTTACACAGCTAATAAGTGTTAGAGTCTATAGCATCTCACTACGCTGATGGACAGTGACTGTAATGGGGTTGGTGGGGGGGACCTGATGAAGGGGTAGTTTAATAACCATAATATTGCACATGTAATTGTAGATTAATGATACCAAAATAAATTATATTAAATAAAAAAAATAAGTGTTAGAGTCAGAATTCAAACCCAGGCCTCCAAGCCCATTTTCTTAAACACGCACAATTCTGGCCCATTCATCCGCCCATGCAACAAATATTTATTTAACACCTACTGTATACCCAGTGCTTGCTAGTAGTATAGTACTTGGTAGGGATGAAGTACAGGAGGAAACATCATCCCTTCCCTAAGAAAGATTATCATTTAGCAAGGGAAGACAGATTTTAAGTGCCTCCACACAAAATTATTTAATTACATATCAGGCATCAAGCAATGTTAGCAGAATCTAATTGAACTAGATAAGACACTAGTAGGGCAAGAAAAGAAACCAGGTCTCTGGATAGCTCTTTCTTTCCTGTAATTGTCAGTCACCTCTACCTTTTTTGTTAGATCCTGCAGTTAAGCAATGCCTACAGATGCCCACATTTGCTTTATGAATCGCCACAGACCACTTCTCTGAATCACAGCTTTCCCAGCTGTAAAATGGGAATCAAAATAGCAACAGGCTGGAAGCAACTCAAATATTTATCAACAGAGAACCCCTTAAACAAAGGATGGTATATCTACATCATGGGATATGCAGCTATTGAAAAGCATGAGACAACTGTAAATGCTGGAGAAGAATCACTATGACATATTGAGTGAAAGAACAAGGTACAGGGCAGTGAGTACAGAATGCTGCCCATTGTGTAAATAAAAAAGGAGAAAGGAGATAAAGGAACATGCTTACATGTGCATGGGCTGTCCCAGCAAAGGTGCACAGGAGACAGGTACTGGCATCCCCACCGCGACCAAGGAAGGCACCTGGACACACAGGGTCGTAGAGAGACTTACTCTTAATGTGTGCCGTTTTGTAACTTTTGAATTTTGATTCTGTGCATGTATCTTCTCAAAAGATCAATGAATCAGTTCAAGAAAATTTTAATACAACCTTTTGATAGGGATAAAGATTCAGTCAAATAGTCCTGTTTGCATCCACCCACCTTTTGGTGTTATTGTTAGGTACAAAGGAGAGGTCAGATTTGGCAGCCCTTGGAAAATCTAAAACAATTATAACACATGTTGCTCCTAATGAGACAAGGGAGGAATCGGGGCCAAAGAGAGAAGAAAAGAAGAGGAAAAGAGGAAAGAAACAAAGAGTATATGCATAGATAGAAAGACTGGCAGAGAGAAAATCACAATTACTTCAGTGCCACTGAGACCCCAAGGCAGCTGTGTTCCCTGCTTCTTTCAAGCCAGCTGCCAGGTTGCCATGGTAATGTAATAGCCTGTAATAAGCTTATTTATGATTCTGAAAACATTAAAAGAAAAAGAAAAACGCCAGCGAGCTGCAGATAGGCAGCAATGGGCAGAGAAGGTGCCTGTGTGAGAGGAGGTGTCAGGGTGACCTTCTTGGGGCTTGAGTTCCCCCCTCAAAACCTGGAGGGATCAGCCTAGAGCAGAGGGTCACAAACCTGAGCACATACCCGAATCATCTGGAAAGCCAGTTAAAACACAGATTGGGGTGTCTGTCCCCAGAGATTCTGATTCACTGGGTCTGGGGTGGGGCATTTCTAACAAGTTCCCGGGAGGTGTGGCTCTTGCAGTTCGGGAACCATGCTTGGAGGACCATCGTCCGAAATGATCTCTAAAGGCCTCTCCAATCAGGATTCCATGACTGTGGGCTCCAGCTCCCATTCCCTGAGCACATCCATCCCCCATCAGTTCCTCTGTTCAGCAAGCAGCGACAGCATCCCCATGAGTTGTCAGGTAGCCCAAAGCACCTGGTGGACCAATAGCTTACAGGGCAGTTCCCGAGGCAGAGGCCAGCACCTTGTACAAGCAATTGCGTGGGAAGGTTGGCTGGGATAGCAGCTGTCTTTGCCAGCACTCTCTCAGGGCCAATTAACCGGCTGTGATGGCCAACAGGTGCCACTGAGCCAGAGGAAAGGCAGCTGCCAGTCAAGACCACGGCTGGCAAGGGCCAGAGCTGGCTAGAGAGAACTGGAAAATGACAGAAGCCAAATCTTCAGGTCCTCTAACTTACCACAGTGAGATTCTGGTTCCCCACAGAAATAGAGACAGACAGACAAATCCAAACACCCAACCCCATTCAACACCCACAGCATGCTTGAGTGAGAAAGCTCATGGCTGGGGTAGAATGCCACATTAATGACAAGTCCCTCCAACTTCAGGATTTCTTGCACCTTCAACAGATATTTGTAGAGCACTAATGAAGTGTCAGACACTATGCTAGATGATGGGTGGGCAGTGAGCAGAAGTGGCCCCTGCCCTCACAGAGCCTACATTTATGTAAAAGGAGACAGACATTACTCAAAGAATCATACAATATACTTGTGCTGTGCTTATGTGAGTGATCTTGTTCTTAGGAAATAATGCTTAAAAATTTAGAAGTAAATGGGCAAGGTGTCTGCATCTTATTCTCAAGTAGTACAGAAAAAATAGCTATATAGTATCTATACATGTATGACTGTATATATAATCTACATATTATAATATACATACATATATATATATAAAAACAGGGAGCAAATATGAAAAAAGGTTAACAGTTGTTGAATGTGGGCCAAGAGCCTATGGGAAGTTCTTTGTATTCTTGCAACTCTCCTGAAAGCCCGAAATTCAAAATTAGAAATTAAAGAAGAATCCCCTAAATTCATGAAAATGGTAACAGTGATGAGTGCCTTTTTTTTTTTTTTAAGTGAAAAGGACCTAAAATCAGAGTGGTTTGTCTTAGAGAGTCCAGGGAGGGCTTCCTGGAGGCAGCAGGTTTGAGCTGAGGTCTGAGCAGAAGTTGACTGGTGAAAAGAGTTGCCATCCAGGCCTTGTCATTGGGAGAGCAGAGCACATTGAAGGAACTGAGAAAAGAACCTTTTCTTAGAATCAGGGCTGCCGATGCTGGGAGCTGCCACATCCTCTCCTTCCTGGCATGATGGTGGGGAGCTGGGTCAGTGGGCAGGATTGTGGGGAAGGGCTGCTCTTCTGACTCAGCATGGGGTACCCCCTACCCATTCTGGTTCATGTTCTTGTGTGTCTTCCCCTGGCTCCCCTCCAATTTCAGTTCTTAGACTGCTCCAATACAGCTCCCCAGGCCATCACCCAGAATCCCAGCAGCATATTGCCCTGTGATCTGATTGCTTCTCATGATCCTGTCCCCTTTTACTCCATCTTAGCCCCAAATCCCTGGTTGCCATCCATCAACCCCTTTACCTGCCATAAAAAAAATTTTTTTTGAGCTGTCATTTGCATTTATTCCTACACTTTGCTTCCTGGGCCTCAGGCCACCAGCTCCATCTGTGGATGGCTCTGTGCAATTTGCATCTGCTCACCACCCACCACTGGTTTTCCGTGGGCTCCCATGGAGCTGCCTCTTGGATTTCCTCCGGGGGTCAGCCAACTGCAGCCCTGGGTGATTTTGAAGCTCGAACCCGCATAATAAACACATGGCATCTCCAAGACATCCTTCATTTAAATTATCCAAGCATTTTGCAGGCACGGAGTAACACTGAACCAAAGCCTGGTAATACTGACTAAACCCCAGGGGATGAGTGCCATTTCATTAGGTGTTCACTGAATCAGAGAATTCAGGACTTAAAAGGAACTTTGAGATCTTGTGGTCTAACACCCTCTTGTTGCAGATCAGCTCAGGCTTCCTGGTGCCCAGTGAAAGAGCAGAGCCCAGTTCATAAACAATACCCAGGACCTCCCAGGAAGCTAACATTCTCATGCAACAGGTAACAGGCCTTCTGTGAGAAGCGTCTGGAGAGCTTTGGTGGGAAATAAACCCATGAATCTATCTTGTTGCATTTAGCAACCACTCCTTGGATCTTTTTAGCCATTTGCTTTCACTTTAGACCTGGTTCCTATTTCACATTTATGACTAAAGGCCCTTGGGTGAGGAAAAGGGAAGTCAGGGAGAAGATTCTTTTCTTTTGTTCACTGCAAACCTTTCCAGATTTTTTTTCTTTATAACATTTCCTTTCCAGGGCCCCCAACAAGTTTCTCAAATCTCCTGCGCTTCCAATCCCCCATTCAACTTCACTGTAATTATCTTGGGAAATTTTAAATTCCTTATCACAGTTTTGTGACAATACCAGCTCAAGATAAGCAAGCCTGGGCTTCCATTCTGAGGTCTTGTCAAATTGCCCTCAATAGATTCACTTAATAGGAATTGTTAGACTTTGTTAAGTGTGATAGTGGCATTGTGTCTATGCTGAAGAAAGAGCCCTTATCTTTTTGAGACACATACTGGAATATTTATGGATGAAATGATATGAAGTCTGGGATTTGCTTCAAAATATTCTAGTGGGGAGAGATAAAAAAAAAAATATATATATATATATATATATATATATATTCTCCCTTAACAGTTTCCCCTGCCTTTCTCTAGCAAGTTCTTTTTGCTGCATCTTCCCACCCTCTACCCTCCCACTCCCAATTTGTGGATCTGTTTATTCTGTATCTGGGGATGGGATTTTCTTTCTGGGGTCTCAGCAGAAAAGAGAGTATTGGTGCTGGAGTGTGGATAAAGTGAAGGTTCCTGTGGCCAGGATTCTCACCTGACCCTGGTTGGCTAGCTCACTACACATATGTGGGCAATATGTCATTATTGACTCTATAAAGAGCCCTGCCCAGTGCTCTGGGTGACACGGTGGCATGGCTGCAAGGCTGCAGGAGAGCAGAGCAGAGGCTGGAGTGGTGGCAGCGCCAAAGACACAGACTGGGACGGCTGTGCGGGTAGAGAGGCCCAGGGGACGGCTGCACAGGCAGAGAGGCCCAGAGGCAGAGACTGGCTTGCTGCACGCAGACTCGCTCTGAGTAGACGGGATTCTAGTGACTGACCTGCCACCATGGGAATAAAGTTGGGTATAAACACTTTCACACTAAGAATGTTTTACTGTCATTTCTTTGATCACACTAAATCCTTAGTGAACTTGCCGGGGGCTGAAACCCATTGGCAAGACACGGAGCCAAAGAGGCTTACCTTCAAAATCCCAGATCCACCCTGAGGAGCACAGTGCCCCAGGGCGAGTCGTTTACACGTCTCAGTCCTAGTTCTCCCATCTGTGAAGCGGAGGTAATAAATTGACTACTTTTCTAGTCTGTTCTTTGTGCCCATTTTTTCTGCGTCCATGCCGACAATGCACATGCTCCCTAGGATCCCACACTTGCTCCTTGGTTCTTCAAAGTCTTCTCCCCACAGTTGCAACTATCTTCCCTGCACCTGCCCCTGGCCAAGATCCCAGCTCTTAAAACTCAATGCATGTAAACCAGAGTTTATTGCTTTTCCTCCCAATCCACCCCCACCCCACGCATCCAATCAGCCCTCAAGATCCCCACCTGGCAAGGCCAGCTCATGTCACCATCTCCCCGTCCTCCACCTACCACCTCCCGTCGAACCCAGGCCTGTGGTCCCATTTTCCAAAGCCCTCTCAAGTCCACCCCAGCTGCTTCCCCACCAGCTCCCTAGTGGGCCTTGGCTCAGGCCCTCAGGACCACAGGCCTGGACAGCTGTCAAAGCTTCCTGACCAGGCTCCTGCCCTGTGGCTATTCTGCTTTCCAGTACCCCCTCCAGGCTGCTGGCAAAACCCTCCTTCCACAACCTGCACTTTTGGGCTTGAAGGGCTCCCAGAGGCTCCCTCCGCTGAGAAAAGACCCAAATTCCTTAGCAACAGTATTTGACACCCTGCAACAGCTTGGCTTTCGCATGTTGTTCCAAAATCATATTGTGCATTTCCCAGCAATGAAGCCCTCAGCCTAGGTTTCCCAGACTGTGGGCTCTCATACCTGCATCAGAATCTCCTGGGGCCTGGGTTAAAAATGGAGAACCCTGAGCCCTACCCCAGGGAATTGAATCTGCGGGTCCAATCCTGACGCACATGAAGGCCTGAGGACCCTTACTAGAGTCCTCAGATAAGTCCACACACCAAAGACTCGCCATTTACCGATCATGCCTCCAGGCCTCTGTTCATGCTGTATTTGTTTTTCCCCCTTCCTCCACGCCCAGCTTAAATGTCACCACCTCTGCAAAGCCTTTCTTGCTCCACCCACTCTGCTCCTATCACACCTGGCACACACCTCTGTTACAGATTGTGCACGTCACACTGTATATAATTATCTGTTTGCCTGCCTGCCTTCCTAGCCAGAATGACATCTCCACCAAAGCAAGTCCACTGAATGACTGGAATCCTCCACACAGTGAATGGCACCCAGTAGGCACCTGATATATATCAATTAATTTGAATTGCATCCTATTATTTCTTGGCACCTAGATACTAAACATAATTCTTAGCACCTAGGGGGTGTTTTTACATTGATGTGTGATGAGTAAATTATCAAAGGATGGATGAAAATGAATGAGGAAATATGCAAATAAATTAATGATGAATTTTCATCCTGATTAATATCTTGGAATGTTTGCGCATGTAGCCTGAAGGATATGTAAATTGGGTCAGATGTGAGCCTGGGACTTTTTGTTGCAGGTTCACTGGTGAAATCACCAGACCAGAGTTTTGATGGTAATAAGAACTGTCGCTATCACCAGGACGAGAGCATATGGCAAGTACAGGGCCATCTTCCATCACGACTTCCCTGTCCCTGGCCCTGGGACATCCTCAGTTATTACATCTGTTAGTCCACCTTGAAGGCTCCACAGAGGTTCTACTGATACTACTCAAAGGGAAATCTGGTATCTTTTGTGATTTGCTGGCAGGAATCAGCCTTAAGATGCTGAGGTTGGAGCCAGGGTAGCTCTGTCCAGGGCGGGAGGACTTCTCTGGAGGCTGCCCTGGCTTCCGCATTTACTGTGCGTGTGGATTGTACAAGTTACCCAACGGCTCCTGACACTCAGCTTCTTGCACCAGAGAATGAGATCACTTTTTGCTCCAACCCGTAAGGTTATTGAATGAGATCATGTATGTTATGTGACTAGCATGTAGTAAGCATTGAGAGATGTTACAGCTTTGTTTCTGTGATCAAGGACTAACTAGACTCCTGTAAGTGATTGGGTGTGGTGGTGAGTGGGGCTGACCCAGTGGCTGGAGTGACAGGAATAAAGCAGGAAGCCAGGTCTCAGCCAAGGATTAGGAGGGATTCTGGGGTTTAGAGGAGAGTTCCAGCTCCATGGGTGGGGCTTGGCCTGGAAACTAATCTTCGGTCTGCTCTGAGACCTGGGTATTCAGGGACCAAATGGCACAGGGTGGGGGAAGGTCAGGAGGATGCAGCCAGACTGGGAGCTTCCCAGGGTCTCTGCTTTCTGTCAGCCTGGAGTGAGGGCTCTTTGGCCCTGACTCTGGAGCCTAGGCTTGCTGTGGCTACAGCTAACGGAGTTCCCTTAACTGTAGTGTAACCACAGAGAGGAAGGGAAGTGAAGCCATAACCCGGCCACTGACACTGGGCACCTATTTCAGATGGGAAACCGGAAACTGGAGTCCCAGGCGAGCCTTGGGTTTTTTCTGTAGACACTCAAGTAATGGGAACTTCTCCTGCTGTGTCTGCAGGTCCCGTTGTCACTGAGACCCTCCGACTCAGACTGCAAGTGTGAGGAGACCCCCTAATGGCTCCCTCCTCTAGGGGCCGTGTTCTTGCCTCCTGAGCCAGGCTGGAGGGAGGGTCCCTATGTTGAGCTTCCTCCTCAGAGCTTGGAGACAACACAAATTCCCCTAACTGGCAACAGAGCAGAGAAACCAGGGCAGGAACTGGGCAGAGAAATGGGGAGGATCCAGGTGGATGAGGAGGCTTGCCTCGTGGCTGACTGGCACCCTTCAGTGCTCCCAGAATTTCACAGCGAACAAAGCCCCGCACGTGGCGGCCTCTGTCTTTTTCTTAGTTAAGCCTGACATCACCAATGACTGGGGAACAGCGACATCTCCCGGCTGCCTGCAGCCACAGCCCTTCTCCCTGGTTAGAGCCACAGGGCTTTCAGAGACCATCTTAGGTGCCTGCTGCATTTAAGGTCCTGGAACAAAGAGGGTTTGGCCTCTGATTCAGTTGGTCCGGGGTGGAGCCCGAGATTCTGCATTTCTAACATGCCTCCACGGTGGTCTAGGGACCACACCTTGATGAGCAAGATTTATGTATGTCAATTATATCTCAATAAAGCTGAAAGAGAAAAAAGAAAGCTCATGGGGGCCCAAATACTTTAGGGGGCCCCCAAAAGTCATTTGTGGTTCCAGACCTCCCAAAGGTCTCAGGGAAGGAGATGTTCTTCCATGTGTAAAATCACCAACCACAAGGCCAGGCCAAGAGGAAGGAGCAGGAGGCAGCAGTGCTTCTTGAAGAAGTGGGGTCCGAAGGAATCTTGGCAGGGCGGCCAGATCTCCTGCAGGGAGAGCTTGCCTGGAGGATCGGTAGGGGCAGCCTTCTCGTGCCCGTGTGCCCGGCGCCTACATCACACCCACCAACCTAGAAAACCACTCTGGTTAACATTCATATATAAGCACCTTGGGGCAGGCCCAGAGGTTCCAAGCAAGGTGACTGTTTTAAAATTCTCATGGGAGTAACACTGCCAAGCAACCCAGAGTCACTAACTGATTCACGAAGTACAGTCGACTTCACTTCCTAAAAAGAACTCTTCTGGTGGCCGTCCCAAATGCAGACTTTTCCAGAAAGAGATGAGCTTCTGATGGTGACTGGTTCACCATCCAGTCACAGGCCCTTTGCTTGGGTGGGACGGGAAGGAGGAGAAAGGACTCCGTCAGCCCATTTGACAGAGACTGCCTGAGGCCACCGTGCAAGGCCAGGCACTGGAGCCCAGGCGCTCTTGAGAGCGCACTTGAGCGCTCCTGGGACACCTGCTGCTGCTTCCCGTGAAAGAACAGGCCCAGAAGGCACGAGGTGGGGGTGGAGCGGGGGTCAAGGGAACCTGGGAGTCTGGGGTCCGGGCTTCCCCTCCCCCGCGCAGTGGCCTCGGGCTGGGAACGCCGCCATCATCCGAGGAGGGTGAGGAAAGCAGCTTTTACAAAGCAGGGTCTGAGGCCCGTGGACAAGCCCCCTTTGTCGACTTCCTCTGCCCTGCCCACCCCATGCTCAGGCCTTTAGCATCCCCCTCTTTGAATGGCTGGCTCTAACACACTGGAAATTTGCAACACAAACACCCAGCTTGTTTCTCTCTCGGTGGGGCCTCATGGGCCCAGCCTTTTGGGGCCTTTTAAAGCCTGCCTTTCTCTGGGGTGCTTTATTTCCACAGCTCAAGGCTCCAGCCCCTAGACACAGCCATGATCGCTAATTAACTCTGGGTTAAAACCTGTTCTGGGAAGAGAGCCGGGTGGAGAGTGAGGTGTTCCTTCCCACTGCCTCTGAGGGTAAGGATGAGGGGCTGAGAGGAGGAACCAGTGAAGGGGGAAGGGAGTTGGGCTGCTCCTCTCAAGGCTCATTCTGGCTTCCTCCTCCATCATCTTCCTTGATGAGACTGAGGATTTACTGCAGATAAAGCTCATCACCCAAGATGCCTCCCAGCTCTCCTTGCCGCCACCCCACCTGCTTTCAGAGCTCAGCTCTGACCATAAGCGCTACAGTAATAGTTCCCACTCACCAGGTGTATCAGACACTTTACCAGCACACTCCTGATCCTCCAAACAACCTGGGGAGGTAGGTATTATCACCCCCACTGTACAGATGTGGTTACCGAGGTTCAGAGAGATTAAACACCTTGCCCAGAATCACACGGCTTGCAAGTGGTAGAGCTGAGTTTCAAATCCAAATCCATTGGCCACCCAAATTCATACTCATTTTTTAGACTTCTCCCTGCTGCTGCCTGATGCTCTCCCAGCTTTACTGTGACTTTTCCCCTCTCTTGATTCTTGGAACATTTGATGTTGTATTCCCCTCTGTATCTACCGGCCTAAGGTGATCACTTAGCTTCTCCCATGCTGCCTTGTGCAGCTCTCTGAAAACAAGGACATGTACTTTCCTCTGAGCACCCAGGAAAATGCCAGGTGGTGTGCCGGGGAGAAGGCCCACCCCACTCCCTCCCGGCAGATATGGGAACTGGCCAGTACAGATGGACAGTTGATCCAGCCAGCTCTGTGGGAGCCTGCTTCAGTGCTTAATAGGTGTCTGTGGGATGAGGAAATTAATGCTCATTTAAGAACTGGTAGGGGAGCCCACCACGACTGCTGGTGGGAATGTAAATGGTACCACCACTTTGGAAAATAGATCAGCAGTTTCTTAAAAAGTTAGAAGTTCTCTTCCCATATGACCCAGAGCAACAGAAGCATGTTTGCATAGAGTCTTGTCCATGAACATTCATAGCAGCATTATTTGTAATGGCCCCAAACTGCAATCAACCTAAATGCCCATTAAGGTGAATGGTTAAACACACTGTCAGATACCCATATGATGGAATACTACTCAGCAATAAGAAGGAACAGACTACTGACACATGGATCAACATGGATGAATCTCAAAAACATCAGGTTGCGTGGAAGAAGCCTGACACGAGAGAGTACATATGATATGATTCCATAATTTATATGAACTTCCTGGCAAAGGAAAAACTATAGAGACAGAAAGTTCATCAGTAGCTGTCTGGAGCTGGGGGTGGGAGTGGGAACTAAAGCAAGTGGGCTGAAGGAAACATTGGGGTGATGGAAATGTTCCAAACAGGATGGTGGCGATGGTGGCAAACTGTGTAAACTTATGAAAATTCATCAAACCATGAGCTTCAAACAGATGACCTCTATGGTATGTAAATTGTATACTTCAATAAAACTGTTAAATTTCTTTTAAAAGAAGGCAAAAGAAATGGTTGGCCAAGGAAGGACCCTAGGAGAACATTAGTTTGGGGGTGGGGCAACCAGTTTAGAAGTCATAAACCTTGATTTGAGTCCTGGCTCTCCCACTGCCCCACTGTGTGACTGCGGGGAAGTGGGTAACATCTCTGTGCTGTTTCTCATTTATGACAACAATAATAGCAATGGTAAGAGCTAGCTTATGAGACTTTATGCCAGACCTATACCTTATACACTGTCACATTTAATCCTCACCCATTAGCTTCCTGATTTGAACCCTGTCACTCCCATTTTACAGATGAGGGAATGGAGATCAGGTATGAGGTCCTTAGCACAATGCCTGGCACAAAGCTTCAACCGGGGTTGAATTCTGATCCCAGTGGCTTCTTCAGCCAACTCCATGGGTCCTACATCTGCATTCCGGCCTGGTGTCCATTCTGGCTGCTTGGTTCTATATGGTCCCCACTTTGCATTCACTGAGATAATCCCATTCCCCCTGACTCTATGACAGCTCACTGCCCTAGGGGCTCTGAAGGGCTCCAGCTGCCACCTGCTGCTGTGACTGCTCTGCCCACTCTTACTCCCTGGGGACCTGACCTGCCCTGACCACTTTGTGTGCAGGCTCAGGGTGACATGCCACTCAGTCCCTGCTTTCATGAGGAACACCCCATGTTTGCTCTGTGCCAAGAACATGGTTCAGTGCAGGCTAAAAAGCAAGATCACAAAATATCAGTGTCTGGGAGGTTCCTTCAGAAACTACTGGTTCTAACTGAGACCCATAGAGGAGTGTCAGGGGCTGGCAAAGGGTCTCCATCCCCCCCTCCACAACCAGAGCAGCCCCATTTAAAAAAATCTGTTTTATATTCTGCACTTCCATAGAAGATTTCCAAAGACAAGTCTATGGCACTTTTTTAAAAAGTTGAAAACTGCTGTTCTCTGCCAACTCGTGTGTTTCCAAGAACAGAATCTGAAGCCTAGAGGGTAGAAGTAAGTTGCAGAGGGTCACAGAGGTCATGAGTGACCGACACAGGAGAGGCAGTAGGCCTCTGGACTTGAAGCTTAAAGCTCTTTCCACTCTTCCACCGCAGCCTTATGGGAAACCAGCCCATCTGCCTCACACACTTTTATGCTATTCTTGAAGATTCATTAGCTATAGGCTAGAGAACTCCGGAAGCACAGCTCTCCCAAGGTTTTCCATCCCTTTCCTACCATTTCACACATCTCTGCGGCGACTACCAATGTCTGGCTGTCTTGGCACATTATGCTGGGTGCACCCCAGGCTAGCCGCCTACACTGGCCCGTCACTGCGGCAGGTGTGAATCAAATAAAGGAAAATTGTGATAACTGGACAAGAGAGATAGCAAACTACGTCCCTCACTGAGGAGAGAAAAGCATCTGTAACGTCAACTACCCTAAAATGAAGGAAAATTGCACAAAGACAAAACAAAATATATGAACTTTTGAAAAGGCACATTTATCTCAGAGAGTAAATGGAAGTGTTTCACCTGTATGAGCACTCCCGTTATCAGAGGAGCGGTACTACACTCTCTATTCCTCTCAGAATAATGTCGTAAGTTTGTGCTCTGTCCATTCCCTCAAAGATAAAGGGAACGTTCAACACAACTTAATTTACAAGGGGCAAAAGCTGTTTCCCCTACAAGGGTTTATCAGCGTGATGCTAAAAATGGTCCTTTGGTTGACTTGTGGGTAATTGATTCTCTGACGCTGAAAACACTTAGGAAAATGAAGGTATAAATGATGGGAGCATCACGCAGCTGCCAGAGCACACACGGAGCCCAAGGTCTGTGGGCTGGAGCAGCGCCTCAGAGCAGAGGGAGACCTGCCATACCGGAGGTGAGGTGAGAGGGCGTAGCTCTTGGGGCTGGGCTGGAGGGGGACAAGAAAGTCGACCTTTTCACCCACTCACACCCGGTCAGAGGCCCAATGCCTCCTCTCTGCCCATGGACTGGTGAGTACATTTAGGCCCCTGGTATGGGCTGTGGAACAAGCTTTTGATGGTTGGCACCATTCTGAGGTTGTCTCGGATACATGGCACCTCGACTGGTGGAGAAGTGGCAGGCAGGCAGACACGTTTCCAGGTGTCAGTCGGAGGCGGATGAGGTCTCCGTGCTCATTTACGGGTGTGCAAGCAGGCATCTGGGGCAAGACATGACCTGGCTAGATGCTCTTGTTAACAAGGGAGTTCTGCCATGGATCCGAAAGGAGGCAAGTGGCTGTGTAAATCAATCCCACTCATCTATCGCTCAGAACCTATTCAACATAATTGCCTGGAAATTGATAACATTTTGCTTTCTTGCTCAATTGCAACCACACTCTTTGCTCTGGGTTTTAGACACAATGATCCGTCTTTGGAGCACTCCTTTGCCTCTATTCTTGTCTCTCAACCAGTGCTTTAATGGTCCTGACGGATTTGTGTCTTTCACTGTAAGCTGCCGCAAACCTTTCTGGAAGGAAGTGGGGTGTCTCTCTTTGGAAAGGCAGTTCAAGATGTTTCCTCATTAAAAACTTAGATCCCCTTTGACTTGGAACACTTGTTGAAACAGCTTATGAACGGTTTCAGGATGTTAGTGCATTAGAGTTCTTAAATTAAAAAACAGAATAATTAAGAAAGTTAAAAGGCTTTTTTCCCTAGGTGTTCAAGAGTGGCCTTGCTAGTTTTGGCACTTGAGACCTGACCTCTGTTGTTAGCTAAAGACACATCTGCAGAATTCTCATGGCATCCTTGGCATGAAGGCTGGCAAAAGGTGCCAGCTGTTGCAGATCAACTGCCCATTTATCCTGAATCCAGACAACTTCAAATATATCTAACCACAGAATTTATTTGTAAGCACTGTGGAAAGCTAACCGACACAATGACCGAGGATAAACCCCGAAGTGCCTTCAGAGCCATCAAGGAGATTGCAGATTGGTGCTACACTTAATTCAGTGAATTCTAACGTCTGAGACTGGTCATGTGGAGTATGCCTGCCAACAGCTATTTTATCCTTGGTGACACAATCTCTATCTCTATTCTTGTCCTACTATGGGCTGAGTAACTCCTGTTGTTTTCCATCTTTGTCCAGTGGGACTTTGTGACCCCAGGGATTAGGTTCCTCCAGCCCAGAAGCAGCAATGGTGTCTTGACCCACCCCCAGGGCACATGGTTTATAGCACACACTCTGCCTCTTGGCTGACCAGGCTATGCAGTTGCTCAGCCTCATTCTAAATGAGCCAGGGGTTGCTGTATTTCTTATGACTTGCCCTCTAAACCCTGCCTTCTTGTCGGGTTATTTTCAACTCCCTAAAACCACTAGATATGCATAGGGAGGCACAAACCAAGCAGGGGTCCCTGTTTGTTTCCCTTTTTCTCCTCTAGCCTCCAATGACCCGGAGCAAAAGCTTTCAGTTTCTCAGAACTGTTTCCCACATGCAGGTGATGAATTCTGAGGCACCCCATGAATTGGGAGCGCTGTGAATAGGGTATTGTATCTGGGAGGCTGCCGCAGAGCAGGGGAAAGTCTGCTGGCCTGGGAATTTCGAGGTGCATTCTGAGGTGCCCACTCTGACACCAATGTGATGGAGGACCATGGGAAAAGGTCTGTCTCCTCCCCAGGCTCGTTTCCCCAGCTGTAAAATAAAGATCATGATACCTGCTCTGGAGGGCGAATGCAAGGGTGTGCTGTGGGGGCCAGGAGGGCCCAGGGGCTGGAATCCCTTGTACCACCCGTGGGAAAGGGGCAGGAGGTGGGGAGGCTGAGAGCTTAGGCCAGGAGCAGGGTTGGGTCTCCACTCCGGCAGGGTCAAGGGCTTCTGGGCAGGCGAGTAGAGTCATCAGGGGCCTGGCTGTGCCCTGGTCTTTAGAGGATCAGCAGCAAAAAAGGTGAGAGCCCAGGCTGCAGCCGGGTGATGGGAAAAGCAGGGGTGCTGTCAAGGGGCTCTCCCCTCCTCCAAAGACCTCCCTGCTTAGAAAATCTCTTTGCTAGAGAGACAGCCTGGACGAGGCCAGAACAAAGGGATTCAGATTGGATACAGTGTGATGAGGAGGACAGAAGGCTGGAGCTCCTTGGACTGGGGAGCAAAGGCCTAAGTCAGATGCCAAACACACCTTTAGATGCATGAGGGCCTGTCACAGGGATGAAGGGCAAGAAGACCTCTGGCTGGCACAGCAGGTGGATGTCAAACAGGCAGCCCTTGGGGACAGATACCATGTTCTCTTTTCTCTAGCCCTAGTCCTGAACCAGAAGACAGGAAGGTTAACAAATACTTGAAGGATAAGGGGATTTGGACTTGCCACGATGAGAAAAACTTCCTAATAAGAAGAGTTGCCTGGCTTGGAGATAGTGAGCTCCCTGTCACTCCCTGGCTGCAAGTATTGAACGGGAACTGGAGGATTGCCTGGGGGAGGAGGGAGAAGGGCTGTGACTGAGGCCTGGCCACTGCTCCCTCCAGCTCAGGAGGTACGGGGGTCAAAGGCCACACTGAGCAGTTCCATGGGTACTCCCTGGGGTCTCAAGGCATCTCTGTGTTAATTGACCTCAGTGCCTGGGAGAACAGGGGGCGCCCAAAGAGGGCAAGTGAGGGGGGTGCCATGGGAGACAGGAAGCCTCGGTGCCTGGGGGCTGGGTCACCACCAAGTCCACACGGAGCAGGCCTGAGTTGGCAGCAGAGGCACCACCCAGCTGAGGAAGGCTCTTTCCCCTGTTGTCTGTTCTTCCCCTAACTGCAAAGCCCGATGTCAGCAGGCCCTGGGTAAGGATAATTATGTGATGTAGCAGGTGTTTCTGCCACACGGGATCCCCAGCTCCCTTATCTCTTCCAGGGCTAAAACTCTCCAGCAAAATCTCAGAGTTTGGAGCCAGATTTATAGTTTTCCCTTCCCTCCATCTCTACACATCACCAAACCAGGTGAGGCTGCCCTCTGAGTGGGTCTAATATTAGGACATCCCAGCAAAGGCTCCTGGTGAATTCCTATGTGCTAGGCTACTCTTATCACCACTGATCTTCACAAAGGCCAGTTACAGACCCCATTTTATGGGCAGGGAAACTGAGGCCCAGAAAGGAGAAGCCACCTGTGCTGGGACACACAGTGATAGCAGAGCCTGGATATGAAGTGATTTGTCTGACTCAGAGCCTGAGCTGTTTGCCCCACTCACCACTTAGTGCCACACTGGGTAGGGGTGACGAGACTGAGGGAAGGTGCCTGCTCCTTTCCTACCCCTGTTGAGGCTGGAATTCCATGTATAATGCTAAACAGCAAGGGGCTATTTCTCATTATCATTAATCTTCTGTTCAACCCTATGAGGTCAGCAGGGCAGCTTTATCAAGCCCGCTTTACAGATGGAGAAAACGAGATCAGGGATTGTGATTGGCACAGGCTGAACCTGAGCCAGGGTCTGTCTGGCTTCCAGAGTCGGGTTCTTTTTCCTACCCTACAGCTTCCAGTGGACAAGGACCACGGCTTGCACACAGCCATGCCCAGGGCTGGGCCCAGCTAGCAAAGGGCATCCCTGTGGCTATGGCTACACCTGACCTTCCTCACCCTTCACTTTCCAGGTGCCACCGCAGGGGTGAAAAATGCTGCTCTGGGTGTTCTTCCTTGTGATCCTCACTCTCAGCAGCGGCTCCCACTGCTCGCTGCCCTCCCTGCCCCTCAGGTAAGCAGTCCTGCCAAGAGGGCCTAGATTCCTGCCACCCCAAAGTCATCCCACCACCCAGTGTGGGGTGGTCCTGGAGATGCAGAATAGAGCCATAAGCTGGCCCCTAGCCATCTCCTCAAGCAGCCCCCACCGCCCATCCCTGGGAGGATGGCAGACCCTGAGCTCCAGAGAGGTCACCCAGCTTGGGGTCCCACCCTCTCTGGGGACGAGCAGGGCAAAGGGCAACAGAAGGACCTTAAGAGACATAGTGAGTGCAGCCCCCACTGTCCTTTGCCTGGCGCTGCCACCCAGCCCTGACCTCTGACTCCTTCCATGTTAGGACACCTCGGTATGCAGATGCCATCTTCACCAACAGCTACCGGAAGGTGCTGGGCCAGCTGTCTGCCCGCAAGCTTCTCCAGGACATCATGAGCAGGCAGCATGGGTAAGCAGAAGCTCCCGTGATTTCTTCCCGTACTTTACTATAGTAGAGTTTTGAGAGACCAAGTTTGGTAACTTCCCTTGCACAGCAGCTGTCACTTCTCAACTTGCCATAGCAGAAGGGCCCAGTGTCAAACTTCAGCTTATCCCTATTCATTAAAGATTGTTGAGCACCTACAGTATGCTTCTGCCTATGCTAGGCTCCAATTGTAGTAACACCGATGGATAGTTACCATTCAATCCGGACTCTGTGCTAGATATGAAGACTTTGCTCTGAGATGTTTACATACACTGGGCACACAGTAAGCCCTCGGTAGTGTTAGCCATGATTCTTCGTTTCTTACCTGCTCTTTGTAAAAACCCTACAAAAGAGGTACAGTTCTGCCCATCAGAAAGAGCTGTTAGTAGCTTCTAAGGAACACATGATGCACCAAAGAGTGGCAGAGCTCGGATCCAAACTGCCTGACTACACAGCCTGTACATTTTTTAGTTTCTCTTTGGAAAAAATTCCAAAGATACAGAAAAGTTGCAGCAATAGTGCAGTGAACTTCCACATACCCCTTCCCTATATTTAATAATTCCTATTATTTCATCGTATTTGCTTCCTCTCTATCTATACCTAGGTATAGCTCTGCATACACACACACAAACACATGTACACATTATTATTTTGCTGGACCATTTGAGAGTAAACTGCAGGCATCATGACTCTCAGGTACTTCGGCATGTATCTCTTAACACCTAACAAAAGGACATTCTCTTACATAAGCACGGTGTAATTATTTAGAGCCCATATTCAAATTTCACCGGTGGTCCCAAAGTGTCCTTTATAACAATTATGTATTTTCCTGATCCAGGACCGAATCCAGGATGGTCACAGCTTGCATTTAGTTGTGATGTGTTTCTTGGTTCTTTTAATCTGGAACAGCTCCTCAGTCTTTCATGACATGATCATCTTTCATTAGGAAAAGCCAATTATTTATAGAATTTCTCTCCTGTTGGATTTGCCTAGTGGTTCCTCCTGATGAGATTCAGGCCGTGCCTTCACAGAAGTGATGTTGTGTCGTCCCCAGGGCACCACAGCAGGAGGCACAGCATTGGTGATGGTAACTTGGATCACTTGGTTCACATGGTGTCTGCCTCCTGTTAAAAAGTTACTATTTTCCCTTTGTAATTAATCTGTGATCTGTGGAGAATTATTTTGCAAATGTGTATTTCACAGCCTATCCTCTTCACTACTGTGTATACTGCCTTCCTAGATGCCGCTGTGTCTAATGCAGGCGGGTGGAAGAGTTCACACCTGATATGGGAATAGGCACGGGGACACAGCCTGCTGTGGTTACTTTGCCTTGGATTTCCCTAGGCCTCTCCTCACCCCACCTAAGGAGCAACTTCAGTGTTTCTCTTTGTCTAATTTAATAGAGAGAGAAACCAGGAGCAAGGAGAGAAGGTACGGCTTGGCCGTCAGGTGGACAATATGCAGGCAGACCAGAAGCAGATGGCTCTGGAGAGCATCCTGGGGGCCCTACAGCAGAAGCACAGGTAGGAACATGTGTGTGTATCTCAGGGCCTCAGAGGCTTGCTTCTCTGTGGGTTGCCAAGGAAAGGAAAGGATCTCCTCCTCTCCAAAGGCATGGGGCTCTGCCAAGCGAACTGGAGACAAGGTCCCTTCTTACACACAAAAACTGGCAGAAAGGGAGGAAATATGTGACAGAGACTAGACTTTATCCACTACTGTACCTCCAGTATGTAGCAAGAGGCCCGGCTCAGTGTCAGTGTCCCAAAATGATACTCACTCAATAGGACCAGGAACCTAAATTTTAACAAGTGTCCCAGGGGACTGATGAAGATGCTCTGAGAAGCATGCCCTGGATCCCATGCCAAGTTTGCAAAACTATAAAGTCAAAGTCCTGCCCAACACCCTCAGGCCAATTAGCGTGTGCACCCTCAGGAAAGGGAGAGATGGGAATGTCATTCCCCACCTCACTGACCCTCACATTACTCCTGGGAGTCAGGGAAGACCAGGCGTGAGTTGTCCTGTTTTACAGAGGAGGAAAACTGAGGCAAAGAAGGGGCAGCAACTGGCCCCAAGTCAGGGACTGACAGGCCTGAGACCTGCTTTCTTCCTGGAGCTTCTGAACATGGAGCCCCACTTCACAAAGTTTCTCAAGAATGACACAACCTCTTGGAAAAACTGCTGTATTTTAGAGCCCAATTTCAGAGTGTGAGCACAGACGTGTCCTAGCATGACTCTGCCAGCACTTCTGGACCAACGTACTAAGCAAATCCAGTTCCCAGCAGAGCTCTCCACCTGCTGCCACACCATCTTCCCAACCTAATTAGACACCGAGAGCCCAGAGAGCTCACCATCTACAGTCCTGTGGAGGTCCAAGCAGCAGCAGGCTGACAGGCAGGCTGCCAGAGGGGTGAGAACGAGCCTGGGAAGCAGGATGGACTCCTGGGCCCCTGGCCTGGTTCTGCAGCCACATCACTGTGCACAGCAAGTAGGCTCTCTGTGAAAGGAGGTTAGCTCTCATCACCTCGAGGTCCCTAAGGCTAGAATCCTAAACATAATGCCTCCTCCCTTGCCTGTCATGCTGGGACTAGGTAATCATTCACCTGCTTTACTGCTCTCCAGGTCCCAGTGGGGTGCACTGGGCCTAAGGAAGGCCAAGCCTTAAGAATGCCAGCTTTGTTCCTGCAGGTTGAAAGCTGGAGGCGACAAGGAGCAGGCAAGAAAGGGCCTGGGGGCTGCTATGGTCATTGTTCCCCCTCCAGCTCAACTCCGGGGGGCCTGGGCAAACATAAAATAAGAGTGAGTTCTCACACCATGACAGTACAGAGTAGGGTGATTTGCCTGATGGCACATTTTTTGCACCTACCACACTTTGTGTCCACGTAGCAGCCCTGTAAAGAAACTGAGATGCAGATTTACCTGTACTCCCATCCCTGTAAAAGTCATTCAGTGGCTATGACATGCCAGGCTCTCAGCTGGGGGTACGGCAGTGAACAGCTCAGCAGTGGTCCAGGCTCTCGTGGAATTCACAGTGTACTGAGGCAGATGGAAATCAAACAAGTGTTTGTATGGCAGATTATTTAATTTGTGATAAATGGTAAGAATTGTAAGGCGTGTGGTGAATGCATGTGCCGGAAGGAGTAACCTCGTCTAACCCTGTCTGGGATTAGAGGTGGCCTTTTCAAGGGGAAGTGATGGCTCCGGGGTTGCAGCAGGAGTTGGTTAGCGGAGCTTGGACTAAGACTGAGGCACACTGGCTGGCATGCACGATATCCTTCCCTTCATGTGCCCATTTTGGAGCCCAGCCAGCTAGTCCTGACACTGGAATACCCATCACCCTAGATCCAGGTGTCCTCCGCTAATGCACACTCACCTCAGTCCCCCTGACCGAACTTTTCTTTCTTTCTGCAACAGGAATTCCCAAGGATGAAGATTCCACCTGTGTTTTATGCTACCTGCAGCCAAAACACAAGTGCATCCCATTAATCCTAATTTCTGACCTACTTTTTCCTTCACAAATACAATAAAATTCCCCCATCCTGGTCTGCATCTGAATTTTTTTATCTTCAGCCTAATTTTTGTGTATGTGTCTTACTGACACTGTTATATTTCCTCAAGTGGTATAACTGGGTATAATTTTAAAAGAATAGCTAACATTTACCAAACACTCAAGTACCAGCCAGGCAGCTTCACACATAGCCTTTCACATGCTCCTCACCCAGCCTAATGAGAGGGACTAGGATCCTTCTCGTCTCACAGACAGGGAACTGAGGGACAGCAAGCTTAACTGAATGGCCATGGTCACATCCGGCAGGTGAGGGAGCTGAGATTCACACGTGGGCAGGCCAGCCCAGAACCAGGCTGTAAACCATATTCATCTACTCTGGGCCAAAGTCATCTTTCATGCACTGGTGACGTGCTCACCTATGGGCAATACCATTTATTCAGTCAACAAATCATTAGAGAGGACCCACTGTGTGCCAGGCACTGTTCCAGGCATGGGGAACAGTGAGCAAACCAAGTCCCTGGCCTCTAGAGCTTATATTCTAGTGGGAGGAAGAATAATAAAAACAAGTAAATATAGAATATGTCAGATGGTGGCAACTGCAAAGGAAAAAAACGGAAGGGGGTGGGGAGTGCTAGAGGGCATTATTTTATCCATGGTGAATCTATGGGCTGAGGCGGAGTCAGGGAAGGCCTTGTAAAGTCCTCAAGGAAGGGAGGGGGTTGGCCTTGAATATATGGATAAAGAACATTCTAAGCACAGTGAAAACCTAACAGAGTGTGGAAGGAGGAAAAGCAAGAGGGTCAGTATGGCAAGAACAGAGCAAGGGTGTGAGAAGGAAAGGAGGCTGAGAGGGAGTGGGGCACAGCTCAGGGGACCGCCAGAGGCCATCTGTGGATCTCACCTCGGTAAGATGGAGCCATCGCAGGGTACGTAGAAGAATGACATGATCTGATTTGCATTTAAAGTCACTCTGAGAAAGGATCAAATGCTGGGTACGGTCTGAGGGCAGAACACATGTGAGGATGGGATAGGGTGTGGGGGTTGGAAAGGGGTCAAGAATGCCTGAAGTTTTTGGCCCGAGCAACTGGAAGGATGGAGTTGCCTTTAGGAGCCTTGGGGGTGGGGGGAGAATTAGTAGTTTGGGTTTGGACTTGTTGGGTCTGAGATGCCTATTAAAGGTCCAAGTGAGAACGGTGAGTAGGCACCTGGACATCGAGTCTGCGGTCAGGGGAGAGGGTCTGTGCAGCGGGGTGGCTGGGCAGCCATCGCCACTTGGAGGGTCTTTAAAGTTGGACAGTGGGCCAGATCACCAAGGAAGAACAGAAAGAGCAGAGAAGAGATCCAAGGACTGATCTCAGGGCACCCGTACATTTAAAGTTTGGAAGAAAGATGAGGAACCACCAAAGGAGACTGAGAAGGAGCAGGCAGTTGAGACAACAGGAAAACTACAAAAGAGGAATCCCGGAAGCCAACAAAGAAAGTGTCTCAAGAAGGGAGTGCTCTGCTGTACCAGATGCTGCTGATGGGTCGTCAGCTGAGAACTGACAGTGGACGCGAACGTGCAAAGCACTGGTGACTTTGGCAAGAACAAATTGGGTGGAGTGGTGGAGGCAAGTCTGACTCAAGTGGGTTCATGAGCAAGTGGTAGGAGAGGAATCAGAGCTGGTGAGCATGGACCTGGCTGTCCAATATGGTGGCCATGACTGAACATTTGAAATGTGGCTAGTACGAACCAAGATATGCTTTAAGTATAAAACAGACACTGCGTTTTAAAGACAGCGTGAGAAAAAGAGTATGAAATATCTCAATAATGTCTTTTACACTGATTACATATAAAAATATTTTGGATATATTGGGTTAAATAAAATATATTAAAATTAATTCCACCTGTTTCACTTTAATTTTTTTGTGGTAAATAGAAAATTTAAAATCGTATCTGTGGCTTGCATTATATTACTGTTGGACAGCACTGGTAGAGATCATTCTTTTGAGAAGTTTTTCTATAAAGGGAAGCAGAGAACTGAAGCCACTGATCAACATTTTCTATTCATAAGCCATTTCACCTGGGCCAGATAACCTCCCACACCACCTACCCTATGCATGCCTCTTATTAGAATCCCTGGGGATTCTAATTCTGGGGGGAACTGTTCAATGTAAACTGTTCTATATTTTGATTTGGTAATGGTTACATCAGGAGAGTAGATGCAAAAATGCATTGAGCTGTATGTAGACTTAAGATTTGTGCATTTTAGTAAAAGTCAATTAAGTCTAAAAACAAAACAACTGTGAAAAGTCTGGATGATGGGATCTGTTTTGATTTAAAGAACAGGAAGAATCACAGCATTTTAGAGTTGATGGGGACCAGAGAGGTGCAATCCCACTCCATTCATTCTGGAGCTGGGGACACCCAGTGCTGCCCCCAAGTCCCAAGGGCTGGTGGCAGGTCTACTGTCTCCCAGCACCAGAACTGTAAAGCCAGCTCTTTCTTCACAGGTTTTAGACCACCTGCTCTCCCTGGGAGCCCCCAGTTTACTCTCCAAGAAAGAATGAGAAGCTGGGGATGGCTCTGTGGGGTGCCACTGCGGTGGCTCCATTGGAGAGCCATTTCCAACAATGGGGAATGAAAGCCTCCTCCAGAGAAGGCTGGCCATTGAGGGTTGGCAGTCCATTTCAACCTAGAGAGGTGGGCAGAGGGGAACCTCCAAGGAAGAACAAAGGAGGAGGCTGCTGAATGGTGGCCAGCCCCAGTTCCCCTCCTTCTCCCAGACCCACCTGCTCTCTTTCCTCCACCTGTCCTGACAAAAGCAAAAGCTGAGGGCTCTCAACTTCCAGTTGGTTTTTCAAATGAAATAATGACCACTGGGACCTGTTGCCACTTGTGGTTTTTGAGGTAAGTGCAATTGAAAAGGAGAAAACCATGATAGCAACAATTCCGGTGCTTCATTACCATTACCTGCAACACTGGTGGAGCTTTAAAAGACTTAACTCCTCTGCACAGAGGTGCTTAGAGCTCCCCATTTCTGTCCGGGTCCTAGTAAGACCCAAGCACTATTTTTTTCCTTAAAAATATGCTTTAATCAATGGGGGACTTATCACTTTAATAATAATCCCTTTTGTTTGTATTAAAGTTTACAAAGAGGTGTCCCATCCATTATTTCTCTTGCTCCCTACCACAGTGTTCTGGAGAGAGGCAGAGCAGGGTGGCCGGCCTCACAGAGGTGAGTGGTCAGGCGACTCAGCAAGGTCCTACAGCTCCAAAGGAGCAAAGCTGGGAACTGATTCTTGACTCCGGGCCCCTCAGGAAATGGAAACTGGGGAATCAAGTGAATTAAACAAAACTAATGTGGACCTGGCTCACACTGTTTACTGGGTTCCTGCTAATGACACACAGGAAACAATAATACTATCTACACTAAAATCAGAGCAAACACTGAGTTTAAAGTGGTAAAAACAGATTTCAATCAGGACTAGTGCAACAGAAGAGAAATCTCAGTACAGAACTGGGCTCAATCCAGAATACAGCCTGGCTGAGTGGGGATTTATAGCCACGGATCGGTGGATAGAAACTTACTAAGAGAAAACATCAGTGGTGAGGGGGTTTTCTGGTAAATCCACCATATAAGATTCTTGCTGAAGACAGGCCAGGGTGATAAGACATCACCTAGGGAAGTGGGGGATGAGGAACGGATCAGATATTGAGGTGATCAGAAAAACCGATGGTGGGGGTTTTTAAACTGACTTAGCAGGGTTCTTGCTAAAACTAAATTTTACAAAGAAGTGCACGGAGGAAAAGGTTCAAGAGCCTGAATGAAGTTTGGTCAAACAAAGAATCTTTGCCAGTGGTGAAGAATTTGAGAGACAGACCCAGTGGATTTCTTAAGTTAACAGGAGTTAGGCCTGCTGTCAGCTCCAGCCTTCCTAGACCCACTAGGCTACAAGCAAAGAGATCTCCTCTGCAGCTTTACTCCAGAGCTGAGAGCCCTTCAAGAGACCTTACCCAGAAGGTAGGGGAAAGATAGCATGTGAAGCGAGTTTCTGCCTCTGCTATATCCCACCTAGAATTCAAGTTACCTAAAATTTGTCATTGGTCCTAAAATAACATCTATCCCTTTTACCACAGCCCTTAATGTAATGGTGGTGGTCCTGGGTACAACTTCAAAAGAGAGCATTCTGAAGATATATGTGTCCCTCTGAGAACCTAAGATAACAGATGTGGTCAGCCTCCTTTTAAGACAATCCCTCCCCTTCTGCTACTGCATGTCAAGGCCAAACTTTCAAGGCGAAAGCAGAGGGTACTTCAGATACCAACAGGGCTCCTATGCAGAGAGATGGTGCCCACTGCCGGAGAAGAAAGGACGCTGGGTTTTCCCAGCAATTCTCAGTCCTGTTAGGAATGGGATGAGATGGACCAATGTAAAAAGGCCTGGAGAAACACTCCACACATCACATCAATAATACTTCCCAACTAAGTCCTCCATTTGTCCCCCCCGGGATCCTGCCAGCCCAAAAGTGGCAGAATAAACTCTCAATCAGGTCTTTGTTCCTGTTGTTCTCTTTATTCCAAAACAGATTTAATTACAGATTCCAATTTTACATATGCAATACCTGGGTAAGTTAGGAATACTCACAGCATCTTGCTAGGGCAACCAGGGCAAAGAAACAGGATATCTGGGCTCACAGGTATCTGCTTTGTGTTGGGGAAATAGAAAAACAACAAGCAAATGTATAACCACAATTTTGGATTTTCTCTTTTTAAATGAAGTTTTTCCATTCCTGTTTTCAAAGTGAATTGTTCTTGACTCCTTTCTCAAGATTCATTTCAGCTTTCAGAATTTCCTTCCTTCTTCTGGAACTAATGGGCTGTTCTGAAAGAAGAGAGAGAAACACAAAATTATTGAAGGTTTCAATTTACTGTTGTTCCTAACTGGTTATAACAGAGAGACCAAGGGACTCTCCCACTATAAGATCCCATTTATAAGGGAGTAATCATTTATCTATTAATTCTACTTATTTATGCCCCATCTCATTTCACAAAAGAATATGAGGCAGCCAGTTCTAACTAAAGCTGTTAATAACTTACATAAAAAAAATGAAACAAGCCTGATGGTAACAAAGTAGGAAAGTGGTATATGAAAACATGAAGAGATGGGTAATTCCAGGCACACCTCTTCCAGTACAAGGCCAAAAAAGATAGTGTAAATATCAAATAGGTGAGCAGAGAGGAAAGTTTAAAGTATGCTCCATCTTCAGTTTCCCAGGCTCCAGATCTGCCAATAACACATGTCACTCATGTAGCTTGGAAGTCAACATTCTGAGCATTCAGTAGAGAAACCTGCACCATATTCCCTCCACGTGGTCAAGTTCTTTACAATGGTCAGACTCAGCATCAAAACCTAAGAAAGAATGATTCTCAAGAATGGGACTCAGCTCACAGAAAAATTTTAAGAGGAGACAAAAACCTCTCAATCTCTTTATTCCTCCTTTCCCCACGGCTGCCCATCCCTAGACTCTAGTAATGGGGAAACACAAGAATGAAATGACAATCTAGACAGAGACTGTGCAACCAGGAGGATGAGAGCAGCAGGTGTTTTGGGTGGCTGTGGCCAGCAGAGGCAGAGAGTTCATACACACGCCATCCTTAGCAGGTAGCTATATCCAGCGGTGAAGGCCGATGTGATGATAACCCGGTCTTGCAGATCAGCAGGCTCCAAACCAATTAATCGATAGTTCCAAGGGGCATGCCCAGGCTCAGAACTAACCCTGCGAGTGCCCCTAACTCCCTGCCAACATTCAGAGGTGCCCAGGCACACTAATGTGTGTTCCAAAATGTTCATGCACAGAGGAAAGCATGAGTATGAAATAAGAACAGCTGAAAGGAGACTGGCCCACAATCCTCTATCTTGGCTAAGAAGTTATACCCTCCATTATGCCTGATCAAATCAGTAACTGTCCTCAGATCAAAAGCACTTAGCTACCAGAGACTTTCCTTTAAAACACTAGGTCCCAACCTCAGGAAGTCCCAAACATCCAAATGATCAAATGACTTTCCTTTCTCTCAAGCAGTATGATTTGGGGCTAGTGGGGTGGGGGGTGGACTATATAAAAAGCAAGAAAAAAAATCAATCCAGAGTTATTTTAAAGAATTAAAGAGCT
>JAVSCE010008729.1:0-122347 GCA_032199065.1 Smutsia gigantea | reverse complement strand
CCCACCTCGCTGAGAGCCCAGCCAAAGGCCTCCCTAGACTCACCAGATCCTGCTCCATCTGCCCCCAGCCCTCCCTTGCTCCCCTTCACTCTCCACTCCAGGCACCCTGGCTGCCTCGGTGCGCCTCAAACACCAGCCTCAGGGCCTTTGCATGGTCTGTGCCCTCTACACACCACATATTCCCTTTTCGGGGAAACCTGTCCAGACCAGACCACTTTATCTAGAATGACATCCCCTCTCCCCCAGCCCCGTTGGCTTTATTTTGCTCCATATGATACCATATAACTTACAACCTCTCCTTATCCCTGGTCTCCTGCCATGAGAACATCCCTGGAGGGCTGTTAGCGCTCTTGGGGCCAGTGGGGCTCTCACCGAGGGGTAGGTGTAGCCATCCTGGCTGCGGCAGATGTGGACCTCATCCTCTGTGGTCTTCTGGTACACGGGGTTGTCAAAGTTTATGCTGTTGATGTTCTTAAGCCTCCAGTTCTTCCAGAGGAGGAAGGTCCCGGAGCAGAGCAGGACGAGCAGCGCTGGGGGGACACGTGGCCTGGTCACGAGGCCACGCCAGCCACCCACCACCCAGCTTGGCACTCCACATGTCACCACCTTTGGACTCCCAGCCTTTTTATTTGTTAAATGTTTTTGTTCCAAACTTCAAGCAACATTTGCCAGCTGAAAAAAAAATCCCTCTCCCTCTTATCTTGAAGCCCTGGTGACAGTCTCACCCAGAAATACCCAACTATTATTCTCGAGTCTTCCAGGTTTCCCTGTGGTGGAGCGCACATGGCGGGAAAACCCACCTTTCCAGAAATGGGAGTGTTCTCTATGTAAGGGGCTGCAAGTCACTGTTCCGTCTGAATGGGTGGGACGGGATCGCTCTTGGCCTCATTAGTGGGCCACTGGGTGGCGCTCCCTGTCCCCCCCACCTGGGTCCAGGGAACAACCAAAGGCTCACCCAGCCTGGGTTCCTAAAAGATTCTGGCCAGTGTCTAGAAGATGGGAGAGATTCAGGCTCTGATAGGAAGACACTGGGGTGGGGGGGGGGGTATCACCACTGGGCAGCCACCAGCGAGGTGAGGGTCCCACCTGGTACTTTTGTCAACCTACAGTCAGAAGACAGCTGGACACTGAAACGCAGGTGTCTGTGAGTGGGCCAGTGTTGGAGGGACACCTCAAAAGGACTTCCTCAGCAAAGGAAAGAGCACGAAGCTAACGGAGCCATGCTTGATGGGGGTGAGCGAGGGATGAGATGGACGAGGCCAGCTCGCTGGGCAGGAAGGTCACTTGGCAGTAGGAGCCGTAGGAGGCCCAGCCAGCACACTTACCTACAGGCAGCACGATGTACAGAGCCCCCACTCTGCTGGGCCTCTCCTCGCCTCCTCTGCTGGCGACGTCACCCAGGGATGCTGGGGAGAGGGGGAAAAGGAAGGCTGAGATCCACGGCGAGGGCCGTGGGCAACCCGGCTGGTGTCTGACATCTGACACGCAAAGGAAATCCCCGGATGTTTCTCCTTGTCCTTAAAAGTTCAAAGGAACTTGGAGCGTCTCCCACGTTTGAGAGGTGCCACCTTGGATTCCACCAGGGCCTCATTCACTAGCGATGGGGGCTGTGGGAGCCCGCGTGGATTCAAGAGGCCTCTTCAGCCCGGCATCACAAGGCGCTGGGGAGGCGCTGAGGATCTCTGGTGGGAATGTAACGCCTCGTTCTGCATTTGGTGGGAAAGAGTCTATTCTGCAGTCAAATGCTCCCCCTGAGCTACACCCCCGAAACGAGCCTATTCTGGATGAGCCGCGAGCACCTTCTGACCCCGTAAGGCTCAGCTTTTCGGTGCTTGGGCTGAACCGCACCAAAGCCTCATACCGTTAGGTCAGCTGTTCCCAGTTAATTAGAAATATTGGGAGGGGACCTCATTTCATGATCACGTGTGTACACCCGGGCTGGACAACGGAAGGGCCCCATGCAAATGAAACTTAAAAGTCCTCCCAACAGGCAAATGGGCCGGGGAGACTGAATAAACCAAATACGGGCCACACACTCATTGGAAAGGGGTGGCTTGCAATCACCCATCATATTCAAATCCACCTATATTTCAGTGCTATGGCTGCTGTATGTGTGAATACAGAGTTTATACCCAGTTTTACATCTGTGCATACTTAAGCCTGGTAACAAAAATAATTTAGGGCAGCCTTGGGCTCCTTGAGAAGTGTTTCCTTAAAAGGGCCCCACTGCCAAAATTTGCCTGGACGGGTCCATCTGTGAAATGGCTTTTCCAATAGTAGCCCTAAAGCAAAAAGGTTTCTGGGCTTCCCTCAACCATGGCAGTTCCTGTTTTATCTCATTTACAGTTGTACAAAGGCTTCAGCTACTCTGAGAATAAAAAGGTCTGAAATTTGCTGATGGGCCATTTTTGTTACGGCCAAAAAAATCTAAGAGCTCCATTTCCCGGCTCCTCAAAAACCGGGTCGGCCGCCCTCTGGTGGACAAAGCTGTGAACGGCAGGTCTTCCATTAATTCGTGGAGAGCTCAGCTCTTACCTCCTCCGACCAGGGCTGGAGTCCATGACCTCAAGGCCAAAGACCACGACCTTGAGGCCTCTAGCGCGGGTGAGGAGACCGATGGCATTCATCTCAGGGACAAAACTTAAAGGCCCTCCCGCCCAACTCAGTACTCCAGTCCCATCTTAACGCATTAAAAATAAGATAAAAATCAATGCCCCTACCCAGTGATGAACAAAATATCAAAATTGTCAAGGAGACAGGCTCTGACTCCACTTGCACGATCCGGCCTTACAAGGGACCCTGGCTCTGATCAAAATATATTTACAGGACCGGGTGGTCGGCCCATGAGCTACAGTTTAATGATTTGGTTTCATTAAAAATATTGCATTCAAATATTATTTGAGCCCTGGGCTTCTTGCTGCCCATGACGTGCGGCCCCAGGAGTGCCTCGCCTGGCTTGGCCCTAGTCCAGGCTCTGGTGAATGAACACCTGAAAACGGGGCAGCAAACGGGCCCTCAGACTCCCGGGTACCCGCACCTGGGGGCTCAGGTGAGCCGCTACCACTCACTCAGGCCCTTTAAATCCCCGCTATTACCGGGAGGAAGGCAGGCACTATAAACAGCCCCACTTTGTAGGTAGGGAAACTGAGGCTTCAGACATACACAAGCCATGTTGGGGACAGTCCACACAGGCACGGAGACTCAACCCACTATCTCTTCACCAAGATAATCTACGTCCTTGGCCCGATGAATTGGAGGCCAAGATGCTCTCAGCTTTTACCTTGATGGGACAGGGTCACCGTCTCGGCTGTGGTGAGCTCGGGGCTGGCCATGGACCACGGCCTGCCTTTGTCCTTCCCCAGCACGGCCGTGGAGCTGACCGTGAACCTCCCAGCTGTTGAGCTGGCCGCCAGCCTGACTGTGGAGGGCCCCCGGGTGGTCACCGCAGGTTCGGTCTCTGAAAGAATAAACATTTCCTGAGTGCCCACGGCCTGAACACGGTTCTCTCTGATAACTGAGCTGCTGATGACCCTGGGTAGCAAATGCGTGCCATCGGCCAGAAAGAATTAACAGAAAAGAAAAGCAATGAAGATAAAAACCCACTTAACATCTACGTTGGTCTTACATTATTTGTTATTGTTCTGAAAGGAGATTCGCGAGTGTTATGGACCCATTGGCCCCAAATCAAGACGTTCTCTGGGGAATGAGAGCAATTCAAGAGGGTACACCGTCCTCTCCTCACTTCAAGACTGGGTCTAACATCAGTCACTTCCCAAGGGGAATGGGAAAGAGTGAACCAGACATCCGTGGTGGATTGCGTCTACGTAAACGCCCACTGTGAGGCCGACGCGCCCAGTGTTCAGGAAAGGGGCACTATGGTTACCCAACTCAGGGGCCCTAGAACAGCTACCTGGGGCCTTGCCTGCCCATTGACAGGTGAACAGAGGCCCACAGTTGTCCAGCAACAGGGCTGAGCCGCAAGGGTGGTAAGAGGAGGGCTTGTGCGCAGGGGCGCCCTACCTGGGAGACAGCCCCTCATGTCCTTGGCCAGCAGCATGCCATCAGGACAGGCACAGGTGAACTTGGGCGAGCGGGGGTTGATCTGTGGGGCCGGGAGACACAGGTACTGGCAGCCACCATTGCGGAGGGTGGTCCTCTCACACCAGTTCACCCCTGAGGCCGAAGAGACAGGGCATTCAGCACAAGGTCAGAAAATTGGAGTAAATTCCAGGAAGTGGAGGAGAGTGGGGAGGCCACCCATCTTTACCTCTCGGCTGCGTGAGGTTGTGGAAAAGAACAATGTCCTCCGGGGACAACAGGTTTTCTGCCACCAAATTAATGTCCGAGCCCGTGAGGCGGTTGGCACTGAAAATGGCTTCATTGATGATATCCGTCCAAAATATTTTATCCTACATGGGCATCGAGGAAGACGACAGATCCCATTAGCCACGGGGATGGAACACTGACCACTGTCTCCCCTCCAAATCTCTAGGAAGCAGGACTAGGGCCATTATTTTTTCCTTTTAAACATTTTTTTAATTGCATAAAAAACATAAAATTTATCATCTGAACCATTTTTTAAGTGTGCAGTTGAGTGGCATGAAGCCCATTCACCAGTTGGCAGCCGTCCCCACCCTCCGTCTCCAGAACTTTCCATCTTCCCAAACTGAAACTGTCCCCATGGAACACTAACCCCCACCCCTCTCCCCAGCCTCTGGCCCCACCGTCCACTTTCTGTCTCTGTGGATGGGGCTCCCCTAGGGACCTCCTAGGAGTGGGATCACACAGGATCTGTCCTTCTGTGTCTGGCTTATGTCCCTGAGCACCGTGTCCCCAGGGTCCCTCCATGTTGCAGCAGGTGTCAGGATGTCCCTCCTTTTCAAGGCTGCATAATATTCCACCACGTGGACGAACCACATTGTTTACTCATTCATTCTGGGTTGCTCCTGCCTCTCGGGCAGTGAGTCATGCTGGTCAAACACAGCGGCATTTCTTTACAGCAATTTCCCAACTGGGTGCTATCTGGAGCTGGTTAACCCATTCAGGGGGACCCCTCCTCTTTGCAGGGCAGTTAGCAGCACCCCTGGTCTCTACCCCTGCCAGATACCAGTGGTAACCCCCACTCCCAGCGCAACAACCAGAAACTCTCCAGAAGTTGCCAAACGCCCCCTGGGCAACAAGACAGCGTCTGGTTGAGAACGGCTGCGTTAGGTCTTCAAGAGTCATTTGGCGACAAGGCAACGGAAATAACTCAGCTCTAAGGTCTGATTAAAGTCACGGGCAGTTTTCTGAGTCAGTCTTGGCTTAAATGAGCTAGACAAAGTGTGTCAACCACGAGCGGGCACTTGTGGCCCCGAATTCCCTTCAGCGCAGAGGGCGGGCGCTGCCAGCACCCACCTCAAAGATAGCCAAGGAGAAGGGGTGCGCCAGCTTTTTCTTGTCCTCCAACACGGTCTTCCGGTTCCCTCCGTTGACATCGATGCTGGAGATGGAGTGGAGCTTGGAGTCCACCCAGTAGAGGCGGCCACCAGAAAGATCTAGAACCCACAGGTGGACGAGGAGAGGTCACATGCTGATGCAGAGGGGCCTTGGGGCCTGGCCACCCCACACCCCACAGGAAGCAGCCCCCCAAGGACCCAGTGGACAGGTGCCCAGAAAAGCAGCCCCGACCCCACATTCCATGGGTCAGCCCAAACCCCATGCTGGGGAGGATTAGTTGCAGGTTATAAAAATCTGAGGAGGCCACACGGTCTTGTTCGGGGGTGGCCCAGCCACTCTCCTCTCTCCTCCAGACGGTGTCTGACCACCAGGGACCCCAGTGCCACCACACACCCAGGGTGATGCCATTGGGCCACTGGATGTCCTCTGTCACCAGTGAGTAAACGTCCATGCCATTCAGACCCCCTTTCTTGATCATGGCGGGGGTGCCCCAGTCTGTCCAGTACATGAAGCTGGTGGGGAGAAGGGAGGAGAGAGAGGTGGACGTCAGCAAGTGAGGATCCCAGGGCTCAAGAGCAGCGTCCTTCTGAAGCACCCAAGCCAGGCCTCTGACACAGCCCCCGGGAGACCCTGGACTGTGCCTACCGTGCGGCCTGCGGCCAACCGGCAGAATTTTAGAACCTCTGAGAAGAACAATGGGAAATTTTGGCCTCTGCTGTCAGACTGAGGCTCTGGAATCTGCACCCTAAATGCTGCTTTCCCGGGTCTTTTATAAATTTTCTGGGTTTTGTCATTTTTGTTCTGCTTCTCCCAAAATATATATACTTTTCAAGTTGTGGTAAAAGACACATAACATAACGTTTGCCGCCTTACCCGCCTCTAAGTGGCCAGTTCAGTGGCATGAAGCACATTCACATGTTGTGCAGCCATCCGCACCCTCCATCTCCAGAACATTCCATCTCCCCAAACTGGAACTCTGACCCATGAAACACTCACTCCCCAGCCTCTCCCCCAGCCCCGGGCCCCACCACCCACTGTCCGTGTCTGTGGACGGGGCTCCTCTAGGGACCTCCTGGGAGTGGGACCAGACAGGATCTGTCCTTCTGTGTCGGGCTTATGTCCCCAGGGTCCCTCCATGTTGCAGCAGGTGTCAGACTGTCCTTCCTTTTTAAGGCTCATATTCCAGTCTGTGGTCGGAGCACATCGTGTGTACCATCCATCCACGGATAGGCACCCAGGGCCCACCCCTCGGCTACTGTGAATTTTTCCATTATGAACACGAGTGGGTAAATGCCTATTTACATCTGTGTTTTCATATTTTTTTGCATCTACACTTAGAAGTGGGTCTCCAAAGGCTTTTAAACCTCTGACCAGATGTTCAGACTAACTCGCAAGCGGCCAGATACAAATTTAAAATACATTAAAATACCCCCTGCCTGCCTGTCATGATTGACAAAGATGGACAACTGCTGGCGAGTGTGTGGGGAAACGGGCCACTTCTGGCTGGAGGGCCAGTTTGACAATGTGTATGTTGAATGACAGTTTGATGCAACGCACCCTCGGACCCAGTAACCCAACGTCCAGGATGTTCTCCTGCCAATAAACTGCCATGGTGCTCATTCAAAGGCATTCTTGGTTGTAGGGGGAAAAAACACTAAATTTCCATGGGCCGGATACCAGTTAAGTCATTCATGGCCCATCAGGGAACAATCCCGTATACCAATTAAAAGATCAAGTGGAGAATAGACTGTAACATTTGGGGACAAAAAACAGAGCAGGTGCGCACAGTCACGCACGCCAGAATGCATACACGAGTGGATGTTTTCTGGGAGTCTCTCTTTCCCCTGGTAGCCGGCTGGCTACACTTTACTGGACGGCATGCCTTCCACCCAATGACAGCGTGTCTTACTCCACTAGGAGAGGGTGTGTTCCATCTTAGTTATGCTCCTGGACAAATGCCCTTTGCTGACTCTTGTCACCCGGACTTGCCTTTGTCCCGCTGTGAAATCCCAGAGGCAGCAGATACGCTATGACAGGCGCACACTACGTGGGGCGGGGTGGTGCTTTCCACCAGGGGACTTGAGTCCCTGAGGGTCCTGGAGCTGCTGAGTCAGCCACGGGTCCCTGCAGACACCCACCTGGGGGCTGCACGGGGTGGTGACCTTCACTGCCCGCCAGACACTTGCAAACACTGTCAATCAACTAACAGTGGACCTGAGCGCGTCTGCCTTTCTCCACCCCATCCCGGCATAGGATACTCTGCCATAAAATACTAAATCAACTTAAATTTCTAATAACTATTAATTTCTAATACCGATTTAAATCTGTATTTTAATTTGGGGTGGTGGATTCTTATATCAAGGACAGGACTGTTCAGGTGAGACTCAGTCTCCTCTACCTCGAGCACAAAACCTTCCCCCACGCTGAGCCCTGCTGGCTCTAGACGCTGCCTGCGTCTTCAATTCCTGTGTCCCCCGCAGCTTTGGGAATACCCACCCGTGAACGGGGTCCACCACGATGGCCCTGGGCTTGGAGCCTTTCCCTTTGAAGAGGGTCTTTCTCTTCACGCCCTTGGTGTCGGCCACGGAGACGGTGCCCAGGATGGAGTCGGTCCAGTATATGTTGCCGTGGATCCAGTCCACGGCCAGCCCATCGGGGGCCTGGAGGTCCTTGCCGATGACAGTGTCGTAGGAGAAGCTGGGGGCTCTGTCGATCTGTGTGCTGATCAGAAAGGAGAAGGGGGACGGGGGGTCATCACCAGGGACCCTCCATTCACCTGGGGAGCTGGGGGCTGGGCTCGGCCCCGAGGCTCACCTGTAGATCTTCCGTTGGGACAGGTCAGACCAGTAGATTCTGTTGCTGGCCACCTCCGTGTCCAGGGCAACCACGTTCTTCAGGTTTGGAATGAGGCTGGTGTACTCGCTGCGGTCCAGGGTCATCTTCCTCACCTCATGGCGGTTGGTGAAGAAGAGGTAGGCGATGGTGCCTGGGGATGGCGAGGGCTCTCAGGGAACTGGAAGTGACCCCCGGGGCCCCCTTGTCACCCTGCAGGGTCTGGCTGAACCAGAAGAGACACCAGGAGATCCACCATGTGATGCAGATGCTGATATCTGGGGCCTTGCAGACCCTGGAGGGACGTCCCTTCCCTGGGCTAGCCAATTCCTAGAGATGGTTCACAAGTTGTCTCAGACACAAACCAACCAGCCCAGGCCCTCACCACCTCCTTTACTGGGGTCTCCCACTCCAGGCCACTATCCATTGGATCCCCCAGGGCCAGGTACCAGACAACCGGGGCGGGGCCAGCAGCTACCCCAGAGCCTGCCAAAACTATCCGTGCTAGCCAGTCCTAGGCCTGCTCACCCTGCCTTACCTCTTCCTTCCTGAGGAAACCACACAGTCTCCTGCCCACACCCCCTCTCCCTCTGCCTCCTGATCTGCCGGAGCTGCCCGCTGTGGCCTCGGATGGCAGGGCGCACCCCCTCCTCCTAGGAAGTGTGGGCAGCAAACTGTCTGGATTCCAATGGCAGCTGGCTATGATTTGTTGGCCTTACCATACCTGAACGATAATAAAACCTGTATTTAAAAACACCAGCGCCCAGCAGTTTACATTTTAGAACATAAAGATGAAGGCATGATAATGTCTAATGTGCACAAAGCAGTTCCTCAAAGCAGGAAGGGTGCTTGGTGCTTTTCATACTGTTTTCCCTAGGTGTCAGACTCCCTTTACAGATAAGGGGATTGAAGCTCAGGAGGGGAAGTGACTTGCCCAAGATCACACAGCAGGTGAGAGGCAAAGCCCAGATTCACACACCCGGGTCACCCCAGCTCTGGGGGCTGTGCTGTCACCGTAAGACCAATATTCACCAACAAACTGACTACTTACTTCTACAACTGACCATTCAGAATGTCCCTCCTGGTGACACCATCCCCACCCCCAGGACTACACCTGTCTGGGTACTAACCCTACAGACTGGAATGTAAGTGAAATCTCAAAGCCTGGAGGGTTTCATGAACACAGTCCCCAGTTTACCCCAGAACTGGGGCATGCATGGGGGAATGTAACTGAGGAGGCCAGGGACCTGTCCAAAGGGACGACAACAGAAGAGAGAGATTTAAAGGCCCAAAGAGATCTTTAAGGAACAGAAACTCTAAAAAAAAACCAACAGAAAACTCTAAACTATTTCTGAATTCACACAGCAGGGACAGAGCATGATGCAAAAAGCCAAGGACACGTGGACACCTGATCAACTCTTCCAGGACAGCAGTGCCTCTAAAATCATGGGATCCCTCGATTTAGGTGGTCCTATGAATTAGGGCAAGGTCACAGGTCTGACCTAAACTTCAGGTAGAAAAGAAACTCAACTATTTCTACTATTTTGTTTCATTGTGAGCTATTGCATTTTGGTCTCTTTCGGATGCTTTTTTTTTTTGTATAAGTTCCCTTAGTGAGTAAACTCAGCTAGAGGGGCTGTGGCTGCAAACCATCCCCCATGGGGCTGACCTGTGTCTCCTGAGAAGCCAGACACGTGTGGGCAGCCTGCTAGCAAGGCCGGTTCCTAACTGGGTGGCTTGCTCACCTGCCAGAGGCCAGGGAGAGCAAACAGTCTGCCCCCCAGCCCCACCCTGGATCATTTCAGTCTGTGCAAAGTTCAGATGATGAAATTCTCCGCCGCGTTTGTTTTCTGGAGCGGCCCCTCCTACTGCCTCTGTGAGCTCACCTATGGCCTTGCAGGACTTGGTGACAGGGTCCAGTTGGAAGCCCCCCTCACACTCGCACTTGTAGCCGCCCTCAGTGTTCACACAGAGCTGGCTGCAGGCGTCGGGGTCTTGACACTCGTCAATATCTGCGAGTCGGGACAGAGGAAGGAGTTTGGGTGTCCTTCCCCATGGGATGTGGGTAAAGCGGTGGGCTCCTGCCAAAAGCCATGCCTCCCAGTGGCAAGTAGGGGACAGTGCAGCCCCCCTGGGGAAGACTTCTGCGGCTGGGGTCTTGGAGAACATCGGGTTCAGAAATGCAGTCATGGAAACCTAGGTGTCATCCCCACCCATGACCCTGACCTCGCCCTCACGTGGGGTGCAGCCAGCGGGGCAAAGCTGTGTCAGCTGAGATTTCTTTCTTAATTATTAATCCCCAAAGGCAAGAAGCAAGTGCTTCTCAAGGGCCTAGCCTGTTTCAGACGTCCCATGCATCTGGCACCTCATGAAATCCTCCCAACATCCCTGTGAGGTGGGGACTGCTTTTACACCCACATAACAGATGGGGAAACTGAGGCATAGAGGGTCCGGTCCCTGATTCAGGGGAAAGGAGGCCCGGAGCCCGCTCTGATCGGCAATCACCTTCACATCTTCGCTCGTCTACCAGCCGGAAGCCCCCTGGACACAAGCAGTCGTACCCGATCTTGAGGTCATTGCAGATGTGCGAGCAGCCACCCCCGTTGTCCAGACACTCGTTGGTCCCTGCACCAGGCGGGGGGCACAGAACGGTCACAGTCAGGCCTCCCCGGCCACCCTTCCCCCGCCACGATTTTACCATCTTTATTACAAACACAACAACGACTTGGAGGTCAGTTAAGTGCCCGGCCCCAAGAAAACTTAAAATAACCGTTGTCACGTGCAGTGCTATGAACACAGAGGACGTTATGCTGAGTGAAATAAGCCAGGCACGAATGTATCAGGCCTGTGCTCCCACTCACGGGAAGTCTCTCGAGAGTGACATCCATAGAGACAGAAAGCGCATGGCGGGCGGTGAGGGGCTGGGGAGTCCATGTTTCATGGGGACCGAGTTTCAGTTTGGGCAGATGGAAAGTTCTAGAGACGGAGGGTGGGGACGGCTGCCGACAATGTGAATGTGCTTCATGCCGCTGGACTGGACACTTAAAAGCAGTTAAGATGGTAGCTCTTACGGTATTTTTTTTAACCATTTTTTAAATGTTTGTAAAAAATAAAAACTGCACACCACAGTTACTTATATTAACTCATTTACTCCTCCCTGCAATGCTAAAGGTAGATGAACAACTGCAGGCGAAGCTGAGTCATGGCCAGGCTAAATGACTTGCCGTAGGCCACACTGCCGGCCTCGAATCCAGGGCCCTTAGCTCGGGAGCCCATGCTGTCGCCCCCTCTACACCAGGGCCAGGCCTAAAGTCAGCCCGTCACCTGTTTTTTGCACCACCTGACAGCTAAGCATGGTCTTTGTATTTTTAAGTTGTTGAAAAGAAAAACAAGAAACAAAAGAAAACTAATATTTAGTGCCAGGTGAAAGCTCTATAAAATCCAAAAGTCAGCATGCATAGCAGCATTTCCTCGAAGCAGAGCCCCATGCATTTGGGTGCATTCCCATGCTGCTTTCCTGCACCCTGCACCAAGGTGAGTGACTGTGACAGGGACCTTGCAGCCCGAAAGCCCCAAACACATATGCAGTTACGGGTCCGAGTGCCGCTGAACTTTATAAGCATCACAACGGCCCCTCCCCAGCAGCCCTAGGATGTGTGAGTGACTACTGTCCCATCTTACGGATGTGAAAACTGAGGCTTGGAAGCAATGTCACTTATCCCCAAGTCCCCCCCATCTGTCTCGCCCCAGAGCCAAAGCACTGGGGGGCACGCGGGGGCTGGAGTCCTGGAGCCCCACAGCGGCGCCCAGGTCTGGGTCCTGCTCCCGCTCCCCACAAGCTCCTTTAGCTGCCCACATCCCAGGCTCACCACACTCCTTGAGGGGCTCGTCCGACCAGTCCCGGCAGTCCCTGATGGAGTTGCACACTTTGTCCAGGGGGATGCACTCGCCACTGTGGCACTTGAATTTGTTGGGCCCCTCACACAGAGTCACTGTGAGAGCCAAAGACGGGGTCAGGCACTTGCTTAGCATTCTTTATTAATACAATAGTTAATTCACATAAGACTACATGCAAATATATTCATTAATAAAACATAATTATTGAATACCACCTTAAGAATTAGAATGTCACCAGGAGCGAGCGCCAGTTGTCAAACTATGGCCCATGGTGAAACCAACCCACTGTCTTTTTATTTAAATAAAGTTTTATTGGCACATGGCCAGGCCCATTCATTTATGTAGAGTCTGGGGCTGTTTTCTCGCTACAGTGATAGCAAAGTCAAGGAGCTGCAACAAAGACTATGGTCTGCAAGGCAGAAAATATTTATTGCCTGCCCTTTTGCAGTAAAGGATTGCAGAGCCCTGAACCAGATTATGATAGCAATCATATTATATTGTATTTCCTGTGCCATCCTGCTACTGTTTGCTACACGTGAATTTTGGATTGACCATTTCCTTATATTTTTCATTGACAGTGACAGTATGATTCTTAAACTGGGTGGTGGCTCCATGAGTGTTTAATAGTCATTATGTTTTATTAATTTTAAAGGCTCAGCAACATGTGTCATTTGGATGACTTGATAAAACATGTGGGAGATCCCACACAATGGAATATTATTCAGCCTTAAAAAGGAAATTCTGATACTTGTAAAACCATGGATGAACCTTGAAAACATAATGCTAAGTGACACAAGGCAGACACAAAAGGACAAATACGTTACAATTCCACTTATATGAGGTCCCTAGAGGGGCCACATCCATGCAGATAGAAAGAAGATGGTTGGGGACAGGACTGGGGGAAAGAATGGAGGTGAACAGAGAGTTTGGGAAGCTAGAAAGCTCTGGAGATGGATGGTGGGGACGTTTTTATGACAATGTGAAGGTGCTTCGTGTCACCCAGCTGGACACTTAAAGATAGTTATGATGGTCAATTTTATGTTACATGTATTTTACCCCAATTTAAAAAAAGGTGCATTATCAGAATTTGAGTTTCTGTTCACGAACATTTCAGTGTCTAAATATCTTAACGAAATTACATTAAAAGCAGCCCTCTTACATTACATAATGTAATTTTATCTAATTAGAAATTTTAAAAAAATTAATTCTACCGCTATTGAACACATGGGCTGCTTCCAGTGTTTTGCTATTAGGACAGAGTGTCTCTGCAGCCTCCGGAGCCTGTCTCCTGAGACACAGGAGCGAGAGTTCTCCTGGGGTCATTCCCAGGAGAGGAACTGTGCCTTGTAGATTCAGGAAAGCACTTTATGGGCAGTGGTGGCGCATGTGTAACTGAGCTCAAAGACACGAGCTTAGTACATAGGATCTGACCATGTTTAATCTTGCAACCCTGAAATTGGTGCCTTCATAATGCACATTTTTCAGATAAGTGGGACTGTGGCTCAGGGAGGTCAAGTGAGTCGCCCAAGGACACACAGCTGGGGTGGGGCTGACGTGGGAGGCTCCACCCTCACCTGGGACCACCACGCTTGTCCACCCACACACCAGGACCCGGGAGGCACGGGGCTCACCATTGATGCAGCCAACCTCGTCACTCATGTCCTTACAGTCATATTCCCTGTCACACTGCCGGCTGCCATGGACACAGGTCCCATCGGAGCACTGGAACTCGTCGGGCCGGCATGTGGTCACAGCTGGAAAAGGCAGAGCAGGGGGAGGCGAGTAGGGAGGGTGCACCGTCAAAGCAGTGGTGGCCCGACAGGCTAACACTGGCCGAGTGGACAGCGGCTCTTTAGACACGGAACCCCACACCCGGCCTTGTCGTCCAGAAGAAGACCAGCAGCTCATGTATCTTACTTGCTTTTTAAAGCAGATAAAAAGAGGAAAGAGGTGGGCTTCCTTCCCACCACTGGGGAAAAACTTCCCCAATACACCTGTCTTTGTATTCTAAAATTTAACCAACACACGACTGAGAAAATTTTCTTTTATAGCAATAAGTGCCTTTTTCCTCAACGGAGAAGAATCGTGGAAAATTACCACAGCTGACCCTCACATAGTCAAAAATCCACATATAACTTTTGACCCCCATGCTCCCCCCGAAAAAAACGTAACTACTAATGGCTGTCTATTGCCAGAGCCTTTCCGGTAACATAGACAGTGAATGCATATTTTTTATGTTCTATGTATTATACATACTGTATTCTTACAATAAAGCAAGCTGGAGAAAAGAAACTGTGTTTTAAATCATCACAAATTTCCAAAAAGTTTTCCAATATATTTAGCGAAAAAAATTTGCCTCTGAGTAGACCCATGTAATTCGAACCGTGTTGTTCATGGCCAAGTGTACCAAAGAAACACAGCAAAGTCTGGAAAATAGGAAAGGGGAAGAAAGCACCCCTGTATCCAACACCTTATCAACAACAATCAAGGTTTTTCCTAGACGTCTCTGCAGTCTTTCTGCGTGTGCACTGTCTTAGAACACATTTTATTAATAAGCCACAGACCCAACAAGCCATCCTTAGCAGAAAGTCAATGCTGTGATCCCGATCTAGCCAGAGGCTGCCCCAGTAAATCACGGTACATCAGATCAGTACCACCGAGTAGAATACAATCGCTCCAAAGACTAAAACCATGAACCTGAACAATGTTTGTGAGCTGACGCCTGGAGAAAAAACACGGTGTCATTCAGTCTTGGTGGACGCACGTGGCGTCTGGAATGGGCTAACACTTGTCCTCACAAAGGTTTGGGCTTCCAGCTAATTCATCAAGCTGAATGTTTTATGCACTTTCCTGTGGGCTGTTTTTCTCAGTGAAAACATTCACAGTAAAAAAAAATTTGATTTCAGAGTGTCAGTGAAAGATCATAAATCTGTGGTCAGAACGATCCCCCTCTGCTTTTTTTGCTTAAATACCCAAGTTTTGGGAACACTGTGTGTTCACGTGGTCCTTGCTCTGCTGTGTCACAGGAAAAAGGGAGAATGATCCTACTTTTCACCCATGTGCAGAAGGAAAAAAAAAAAAAAAAACTTAAGAAAGCATCAGAGTGTAACCCTAGCAAAACATGAATTCTGATGATGGCTAAAAATGGTGGGATGACGGGGTGTCTGGTGTTCACAGCTGTGTGTCACAAAGCTACTCAGCCGGCCCGTGCCTCGGTTTCCCCATCCGTCAAGAGTGGGGGAAACCTGCTCACGCGTCATGGGGATTACATGAGTGTGTGTTAAGCTTCAGGGCAGATCACATACAAAGTCCTCCACTGGTTTTATTTATTTTTTATTTATTTATTTTTTTTTTTTCTAGTCTGGAACCCAAGGACCCTTCAGGGCTACATATTCAGGAGACAAAGTCCTAAAAGGCTAGGCCCCTGAGGGGTCAGTTCTTTTAGGAATAAAGATCCAGACTGCTACATTGGATGAAGAATCTCACCCATCTGAGGTACTGGCTGGGGGCAAAGGAGCTTAGAATGAGTAATGGAGAAAGAAATGTATGGTTCTCAATAATTCATGAAAAGCTGAGGAATGAGGACTATATTAGCATTTCATTTTTTTCCCTTGCTCTATTGGGTATACATTTATGTATATCAACCCATTTCTTCTCCACCTCCTACATTTTCCCTATTTTAAGGAATGTTATTGCTGGTAACTTGATCATTTCGTCCTTAGAAAAATGTTGCTGAGACAGAATTGTGACTAAACTAGAATGAACATCACCCCGAGATGGATACGTGACTAATGGAATTTGAGATATCTCCTTTTAGGGAGGGTGTTTAGATCCCTAAAAGCTCAAAGTGTGAATTGGTGTAGACATAGTGAATTGGCTGTGAGCATCCATTCCAATCCTTCCTCATATTGCCAAAGCTGCAAAGTTAAATACCATAGTTCCCAGAATCCCTGGCAGATAACATTAGAGTCTATAAATTACACCTATTTATGTAAGAGTTGGGAGGAGAAAGTAAAGGCAAGGCCATCTCCCAGCTGTGCTCCACTGGTTTTAAAATGAGACTTTAAAAAAAACCTAGTCCCATCACACAGCGATTCACCACTCGGTGAAAGCCGTGCACGTGGGCGACCATCCCAAAGAAACAGGAAAAGGAAAACACTTCCCGCATTCACAGGGCTTCTACACCAGGGACTCCGGTAAGGGCCGTGTTCCAGGAGCGCTGCCGTGGCGGGTCCAGGGCCGGCGCCACGTCCTTCATCTGCACTGTCCCCAACCCAGGAGCCACTAGCCCCCTGTGGCTATTTCAGGCTCAGTGTGCCCTCCAAGTAATTAAAATGAAATAAAACTAAAAATTCTGTTCTTGGACCACGCTTCCCGCATTGGCCGGCGGCTGTTGCCTGTGCGGCACCGACCTGGACGCCACCCCCAGCGCAGAGGGTCCTATGGGGTGGCGCTGGACTCTAATCCGGGCCCGCAGAGGCCACTGCTGTGGCCCCATCTCACCGGAGAGGAGATCAGAGGGCCATGAGGCTAAATCTCTGACCAGCGGTCACACAGCTCAGAGGTCATCAGCCGACCTGAAGCCCACCCAGGATGATACCGCAGCTTACTCCCCTTGCCAGAAAAGCCTTTAATTAAACAGCCATTAGAGACAGAGTCCCTTTTGGAGGGGGTTTTTCTCAGCCATGTGATCGCCAAGACTGGAAGAAACATGAGATGGGACCAACTTGCTTGCCCTGTGATTCGAGACCGTTTGACCACCCAGGGGCACGGTGCATCCCACGGCTGGGGGAGCGCGGGGACAGGGGAGGGGGGCCCCCGGGCCTACCGCAGCTGTCCTCGTCCGACTTGTCTTTGCAGTCGGAGTCGCCGTCGCAGCGCCAGCTGGAGTGGATGCATTCACCACTGTGGCAGTAGAACTCCAGGGCCGAGCAGGGGCTGCTGTTGCCTCGCGGGGCGGCCGCGTCCCGGACCCCGCAGTGCTGCGGCCACTCGTCGGAGCCGTCCTGGCAGTCGGGGTCGCCGTCGCAGGCCCACAGCTCAGGGATGCAAGTGGAGCTGTTACACTGGAAGCTGGCGGGGCCGCAGGTGGGCTCTGGGCAGTGCGCCTCGTCGGAGCCATCCAGGCAGTCCCGGTCCGAATCGCAGACGAAAACCTGGGCAATGCACTTGCCGTCAAGGCAGCGGAACTCGTCCGAGGAGCACGTCTTGGGAGCTGCGCGGACGGGAGGGACAAGACAGTCTGGTCACCGGGGAGCCCCGCCTCCCAATGCCAGCCCATTCCACAGATGGGCACACCGTGGGCTGGCCGGACCCCGCTTAGCAGACCCAGAGACTGCAGCCAGGGGACGGTCAGGGGCACCCAGATGGTAGGACGCCCCAGCCCGCTCCGGTGCCCCCGTGCCTCAGTTCCCTCATCTGTCCGCAGGCCAGGCACATAGGAGATGCTATTTAAGAGTTTGCTGTTATTATCAAAAGAGCTAATTAAAAAAAAAAAGATTACTCTATGACGTGATGGAGGCATGAACTAGCCTTACTGCCGTAATCATTTTGCCTACCTGTGTCAAATCATCACAATGCATACCTTAAACTTATATAATGGTATACATTAATTCTATTTCAATAAATGTGGAAGAGAAAAATGTGCCTGGGAAACACCACCGATCCATTTTACTTAAAAAATGTTCCCCACAGAACTGTCATCCAATGACCATTATTAATCAAGGTTTCACATGCATTTATTTCTAAGGTAAAGGTGAGCGAAGCACTGTCCTGCGTCTTTTTTTTCCTTTTATTTGTTACGTTTTTATATTTTGTAGACTTCAAGATCTGATGTGACCTGGGTTATTTAAATGTTTCCCAGGGTTTTTCTCCATTAAAAAATAAATTACACAATTGGAAAAAATCAAATCAAATCAAAGAGCCAAGACGGACACCCAGCCCCCAAGTGCCTCCCTGTCCGGGACACTCAGCTTTGTTTCTTCCCAGAGCCCTCAGCTCAGGGAAGCTCTCCCCTTCTCAGTGGTTCGCGGGGAGATCGAGTCGTGTCGGGCGAGTTTGGACTGGGTGTTCAGCCCCCCGGGGTGGCCGGGGGTGGTCCCAAGGGCTTCCCGGAGCAGGTGCCCGTGGGGGGAGGGGGGCACTAGCAAGGACAGCCTCACCCAGGGTGCTGACGCCTCCAGAGGCAGCACCGCCGCTACTCCCCACAATGCCTCCTGGTCAAGGGGTGGTTCAAGGGGGGCAAGGGGGCTTGGTATGAGCCCCCCAGGTGGTGGAACCAAGTGAAGAGTCTCAGGTATGCAGCTAGGGCAGGAATCAACACGGACGGCATCTTGGAACCTGGCGGGGCCACAGGGACACGGCCAGGCATGCGCGCTGCCAAGGGAGGGGACACACTTACTGCAGTCTCGCTCGTCGGAGCCGTTCTCGCAGTCCACCTGGCCGTCACATCTCCAAAACTGAGGAATGCAGCGGTTGACATGGCCCCCGCAGCTGAAGTCGCCCGGCTTGCAGGTGACAGACACTGAGGGAGAAACAGGCTTGAGCCTTAACTCACAGGGAAGCCTGACCTGCCTCGCCAGCCCTAGCTTTGCAAGGGAAAATCCCAGTTTTCAGAAAGAGAGTGCCAATCCCATCTTTCTGGGCCAAAGTGAAGGGTATCCGATGGAGCTTGTTAAAAATGAGACGTCCGATGAGGCAAAGGTTTGGGAATGAGATAGAGGTGGTGGTCGCATGGGATTAATGCTACTGCAGTTTAAAATGGTTAATTTTATGTTTTATGAATTTTATTCCAGTTAAAACAAAAAAAAGACCACTATAGGAAAGTTTCTGTAGGATCTTCTCTCCCCACCTCCCAAATTATGGTTGAATATCAACTTGCTCATCGATTTTCACCTCGTCTATCACCCAGTATCACCAAAAAGGGTTAGGATGCGTGTCACTCCCTGAGGGGACTCACTGCATGTTTCCTGGGACTCGTCCGAGCCATCCTGGCACTCAGTGCTCCCATCACAAACCCACTTGTAGGAGATGCATTTCCCATCTCGACACTGGAACTCGTTTCTCTGACATTTGTCTCCCACTGAAAGAGAAGGAAAGGGGAAGATTCGGTGTCAGAATCAGAAACTGACCATGTTACCCGTGTCTAGTTCCTGCCATCTGAAGAATGAACCAGAAATATAATCCTTTCAGAATAGTCTGCTTCCCAGGAAATGAAACACACACCAAATCAGATTTCATAAACCAAAAAAAAGGATAGCAAAGAATGTAAAGAACAGATCCAAAAGGGAGACTTGTCAACAGTGTAAGAGACTTTGACATAGTGGTTGTTGAGTCTGAAGACTGGATCCATGGGAGAAGGGAACAAAATATTACAACTTCCCTGCACATTCACAAAGAAAATTATTTAGCACATTACAAACCTGTATTGGAAAAGAGTAATGAGGAAACTGACAGTTAAATCATTAAGCTGGAGGAAAACATAAGGGGCTTCTCCAGTAGGTAGGAAGGAAACATAAAGAGATAAAAATTATGACATATTATTCATGTAAAGGCCAGAAAACAGAGACTCAGCAACAGAGATAGTTATATATCTGAAGGTCATACTGAAAGAAATGGAACAGAAATATTAGCAAAAGATATAATAGAGAAAACTTTTTCTAGGAAATGAAAAAATTGAAGATTTTTAGACAAAAGTGAGGACAAGGTAAGAGTTAGGGAAATTTCCTAAAATATGTGATTTCTGCACCTTGGCAAAGAAATCAAAGTAATATTGGCTGCATTTAGTTTTAGATATTATTTAGATATTTGATTTAGAATGCATTGTTATACGTGAACTGGAATCTAAACCAACTTTTATTCATTGACAATACCTGATAACAGAAGTCTTTTTATCTCTGAGTATAAACTTTGATTCCCTATCAAATTACAATGGGGCCAATAAAATTATGATCCAGTTTATTCAGTATGCTTTATGAATAAATAAATAAGACAAAAAACATAAAACAATAAAACAACCTAACAGGATTTTCCTGTTGAGTCAGATGTTCTATAGGCAAATAGTATGCAAAAAATATAAGTTCTGGTTGATGACTACACTTACTATGTGTTTCATTATACTTGTAAGACGATTTTTTTTCTATTGTCACTTAATTTTGAATGTTAGCCATAACCAAAATAATACTTTAATAGGTTGTGCAAAATTTAGCCATTTGCTCATTTTACACAAAGGTAAGTGATGAATGCTTTATACTTGAAGCAGAAATTACAGCTCCAGAAACTGATTCTATCCCTAGGAGAACCTTCCAGACAAAAAGGATAGGAAAGAGTAGATACTTTACTGCCCTATCAGAGAAGCCTCTCCTTCACTCTAGATCTTACAGAGGAATGATCAAACTGTGTTAGAGTCTTTTTATATATTCAGATGTTTCTTTTTCCTTTGATGTTTTCTTTAAATATCCACAATTTGTTTTTACCCAAGGTAGTATTGCCTAGAAACTTGGTCTAGAAACTGGTTACAGGTAAAATTGCATTTTGGTTGTCTGAAAAAAACAAAAAAACAAAAAATCTTGCATGCATATTTTTTTAGCTTTGGGACTGCTGAATGTTTCCAAATGTTTGCTCTCATCCTTCTGCACATTACTAAGACTACTTCAAATTTTAGCTGGGCAGAAAACCCAAAACACGATCCTTAATCTCACAACCTCTCCTGCACCTTAAACGGCAGTGTTGACACGCTTACTCCTAAGTAATGAGCTCTTTGTCCCTCCTATGCCCAACGTCCAAGACAAAAACAGACCTTTCAATCGGCTACATGAGATGTCAGGCTATAAAAAAAAAGATCAAATGATCAAAAACGTTATTTGAAATGGGACGTCGTGTGCCCAACTGCTAATGATTAACCTTGCCCTAACTACCTGGTGACTTGAGATCTGAACTACCGTGGTAGGAAGCCACCATGAGTAACGAGATATTTTTAAAGCGCATTTGATTTTTATTTCGCCTTTTTAACATTTCTGCTTTTTAGCATAGTTATGTTTTATAATACATATAATATGCAAGTCCAGGTATATATAATGAATATTTATATTGGAGTGGACATGAGCAAAATTTTTTTACTGATGGGCGGTATATGATTCAAAGAGTTTGGAGACCAACTGCTTAAGACTGTGATCAGACCTTAGGGCCAAATCCAACGTGGAATATTGGACTGGCTCCTAGAAGAAGAAAGGGCCACGAGAGGAAAAATTGAATCTAAATGAAGTTCAGAGTTAATAGTAACATACCAAAGTTAATCCCTTACTTTTGACAGTATGTAAGATGTTACCATTGGGGGAAGCTGGACGAGGGGTACAGGATAATTCTCCACAATATCTTTGCAACTTTTCTTTTAACCCCCAAATTAAAACGTTATTTTTTTTAAGTCCTTAAAGTAAAAGATTACATACATTAGAATGCTTCCATTCTAAATAAGCAAGGAAGGCAAATAAAGATTTGTGGGACATTGGCAGGGGGGAGCGGTGAAGGAAGACTAGGGCTTGAAGCCATTTGAAAGCAAGAACATGAAATGACAGAGAGAGTTCAGAGGCTCCAGCTCACCCCATTCATGGCCAAAATGGAAGCGTGCATTGTCTCCATCTAAGTTAATTAATTCACAATCTAACTTAAAAAGGTCATTTCTATCTACCTGTAGATATATAGCTATACACGCAAACCTAGACATGCACAGTCTATACATAATAATGTGCGTCGTCTACAACCATTGAAAAAAGATGTCTATCATCCTATGTTGTGACATGGAAAGCTGCCCCCAATCTTAGGTTAAGTGGAGAAAAAAGCAAGCTGCCGTATACTTTGTAATAGTTCAATGTGGTTCTATCTTTCTTTAAGCAATGAAATCTTATCTGCGCTTTTACGTAGGGAATAGTGGCCAAGGGGGCTTCTTTAATGCACTTCAGAGTTGTCTGACTTTCTTCTAAGAATGCTTTATTCTTGAAATTTTGAAAAGCCAAGATAAAATAATTAAGCGAAAGAACCATAAACCCAGTACCTGCGTATCTCTGGCTTTATTCCTTTACTCAAATTTTATAACCTCCCGAGTGGCTTTGGTTGTCTTTGGTCATGCCAATGGGGGTAGACAAGAAGTTCTCACCTGGAGAATTCCAAATGCCTTTGAACATTTTAGCCAGGCTTGACTCAGTCTTGAACCTGGGTTGAAGGCTCGGGGGCTGGGGGATTTGGGACCCAGTTTGAAACTTCCTAGAGAATGGGACTCCATTTGTTGCGTTTTATCACTCTCCTCTGGTTGGCTCTGGCAAACGTCCACCATCCAGATGAGTGTATTATATTCATACAAGGTGGTACATCACAGGATGCCAGGGAAAGGGAAGATGGTCTATGGTTTCCCATGACTTGATTGCAGCTGTCAAGGAATGTTCCCCATTTTTAGGACTTTTGGAGGATTTTGCCAAAAGATCATGTTTTTACCGCCCTGGTGGAGTCTATGGAGCACGATGAAACTAACTTTTGGGTTGCTTTTCCTTGTAAAGATTTTTTTTCTAATAACTATTTGTGTACTTACTTTCTATTTATTTACTTACATATTTATGGGTGTATGTATTTGAGTTCTCGAATACGCATGGACAGAGGGAGAAATTTGACTTGGCATGTCTGATACAGGGATCCATGGGAGAAAAACGGTCCCCTGTATCATTTCTACTTGGATGGTTCACCCAGCACTTTTGTGTAGATCCCCTGAGAAACAGCGTAGTGCGGTGGTTATTAACAGACAGACGTGGGTTTAAATGGCTCTCCAGACCATTTAACTAGAAGGACTTGGGCAACTGACTTACTCCTCTGAGCCTCAGTTTCCTCATCTTTAAAATGGGGGGGGGGGGGAGAGCAGTTCTTTTTTTGAAAGGATGCTGTGAGGATTGAAAAACAGAATAAAAAGGGAGCCCTGGCTAAAACTGACATAATAAACACCAGCTAAAGACCAGACAGGTGATGATGACAACTCAACAGCAAGACAAATGGCTGATAAACGCACCAACACAATGAATCTCTGAAACATTTCTTTTGCTCAGGAGGACGTACTATGATTGCATTTATGTGAAGTTGTAGTTTAGGCAAAACTCAGCTCTATTGCAGAACTCAGATGAGTGGTTGCCTCGGGTATGTGCGGGCGGTAGTTAAACTAGAACGGGGCACAAGGGAATAATATTCTGGGAGGTTAGCAAGAATCTGTATCCTGATGGGAGGTGGTTACACGGAGGTGGACTTTTATCAAAATTCAATGACTGTTCATTTAATATCTGTCCATTTTATGGTATTTAATTATACCTCAATTTAAAAAGAAAACAAACTCTGGGTCTTCAAAGTTCACAGCCAAGTTTCCTGCTAGAAGTTTGGAAACCAGTCAGGTGAGATTAGGAAGGATGGGAGGGGGTGGGTGGGGTAAAGGAGGATAGAGGCGATCAAGATAGAGAAACACAAGGATTATTTAGATGAAGCAACGGAACTTGGGACCTGTGAATTACCAGAAGGTCAGGCTTGAGGCGGCCACAGTGGAGAGCCCAGGTGATGAGGAGACAGAGAACAAGAAGAAAAAGAGGAGAATGGGTTGAATCCTGCCGTGGGCACACCTACCGATAACTGAATTGCCTAACGACTGATCCGATCCCTAACAGTGCCTCTACAAGGCACCCCACACCCCGCTGACTCACAGTTGATTCGGAATTGTGACAGGAGGAGGAAATGATTCACTTCTCGCTGTTCGCATACAGGGTGCGTAAATGGCGGCTGGAATTCTAGGACTCAGAAAAAATTAAAAAGGAAGTTCAAGCAAGGGCCATTCACCATGAGGATCCTGGAATTGGAGCTTCTGCCATCCCCACCTGCAACTAGGACATAATTGCAGCTTCGTTTACCACGAATCCACTTACAAGGAACACGCGCCACTGCGAAGAATGGAAACAGTAAAAACATTTTAAGACCCTTTAAAGAGGGATAAAGAACAGTAAATCCCTTTCGTGGACATCTGGTCTTCTCCTGTCAATAGCCCCCCAGATATCTGGTAGCCCCAGATGGCTGCTGACCTCACCAACAGGAAGACCCCACCACTTCCGATTCCTACCAGAAGGTCATCTGGCAGCTGGCCATCAGCTCTGTTTGAGATGTGGATGGATTTTACTGTTACAGGCACAGCCGGACAGCAGTCGGCTGGAAATCAAGCCCCTTGACCTTGCTAGTGAGACAGGGACCGTGGGTGTGGTCAGAGTAGGGTGAGGGCCTCTGGAAAAAGACCCCTCCCAAAACTCTGTATTAAACAATTAAGCAAAGTCAGAGACACATTAATTCTCTAAGGTAAAATATCAAACTAGGAATATAAGCATTCTTCAGTGAGATTAGTTAAAACTAAAAAGCCAGGAGTAACTTGGCCTAGAATGTTTGAACGTCCCCCAGATAAGAAACTACCTCAGCACAGCCCATGTCTTCATTGTGTCAGCTAAATGAGGCTATTGTGAAATTTACTTTAGCCTGCCAGAAGGCCCAGCTTATCTTTAACTTTGCCCAGACGCTGCTTTTCCTCCTCCAGCCCTAATCAAGTAATATATACCTGGGCAATTAATATGGCAAGTAAGCCCAGTCACAGACAATGTAGTAAAAGGCAGGAAGGATCCCATCTTAAAGATAAGATTGCATTTTAACATCCAGGAAGTTAAGAAGTAAGATTCTTAACTTACTCTTTAGCAAACAATAACTCAGCCCATCTTGGGGTGATATGCTCCCAGACCAAGATGCCAGTATCCCAAAGAGAAATCAGAGCAGTAAATTTCTTGTGTTAAGTTAATTTTAAATATTCAAGGACCCACTTAATAAGTTCACACCCCTAAGCTTTTTTTCACGTTCCCAAAAATCCTCAAGTGCCTATAAAACCCCTACACAACGCACCAGTACGGGTTCTCTTGTCCCCTCCTGGCGTGAGCCAGGAGCTCTGGTCTCTCCCTGGCTCTCCTACCTTGGGTGTTTTGAGCACCAGTGACAGCGCATCAGATGGGTGTCCCTACAGCAGGAAACACCACCATCCTGAGCACAGGCACCGAACCAGTCCTGTTTCAAACCCTGCAGCTCCAAGAAACCGCAGGGCTTTCCACCCCCCCCACCCCCGCCTAGTTGCAAATGTAAGGTTTGGGCTTTCCATGTCAGTTTCATTTGCATTTCAGCCCAAGCAAACCAGAACAGGTTCCTAACCCTACATCTCCTTATACTGGGGATGCCTAAAATTACATAAACACCGCATCCCCCATCTTAAAAAAAAGTCTCTAAACTCTAACTTTCAGATTTCTCCCGTCACGAGTGACAAGTCAGCAACAAGGTTATCGAAACAGAAATGGAGAACACATATTGCTTTTTATCCAGCACACAAATGAGTGGTAAAAACATGTGATGTTCCCCCCCCCCCCCCACCCGGCAGCTGAAAGCAGTTGTTCGCGGAAACCGAAGGCATAGAATCATTTCTTTGAAAAAAAGAAATGGCTGGAGCTTACAGACTCCGCCGTCATGAATGAGAAATCAATTTACTGGTGCTCTTTTCCAGATCAGGTGATGCCAAGGGATTCTCCACAGGGGTGACCCGGATGGTAAATGTCCTTGTCTGCTCCTTTGGGGAGGGGTGGCTTTTGTTTCTGACTATTCACTGCTGGTTACTTTCAGTGTCTTAGCAACAAAGAAGTCACTTGCTTGAAAGCCACGTAAAGTGTGGGTGCCATTCATGAACTTAATATAAATTGTGGAACGTGAAGGGCCATCAAAGCCTCGAGTCACAAAGGCTTCTGGAATTGGATAGAATATCCTGAGTGGACAGAATGAGTCTCATAATACCCCTTAAAGATACACAGTCTTCAAAAAAGCTCTATCTTTGGCCTGGTTGCCCAGGAAGAAAAGTCTGTCCAGCAAGGACCAAAGAATCCCTCTTGGGGCATGTTAATAAAGCAGACACAATTCTTACCAGGACCCGCTCCACTTAGTTTGGGTGTAACCTTTGTCAAATCTGATACAACACACAGTCGTTCACTAATTTTGATCTAGCTGAAGGCCCTCAGGGCAGAATCCCCGACTCCAAAGCAAACGGACGAGGACTCCCCAGCCCCACCCCAAATGCTTTGAAGACAGCTAAGCAGCAAGCGGAAACAGTCAGGGCTGCAACAAATGCACATGGTGGTGTTCACGCCAGGTGACAAGTAGCTGCTAGCTCTCAGGAGTCTGGAGAAACACACCAGGACTGAGTCTCCTGGAGCACGGAGGGCACATCAGATCCTCAGCCACTCAGGGAAGGAAACTAAACAGCCCATCTTGGTCAATACTTCACTGCCTTTAGTTCCTCTTAGGGATGGAGCCAATCAGCGTGTGAAACACAGGTTAATCACGCCTCACACAACTGGGTGGCCTCATTACTACCAATAATCCTCTGCTCTGCGGCAGCAGCCTCCCACCCTCCCACCCTCCCTTCCCAGCAGAAACCGAGGTGTCCCAACTACGGATTCCAAGCGTTCAAAGCTCCCTACTCAAAGCCAGCCCCCTACCGATCAAATGATTTTAAAAAAAAAAGCTTCCTGCAATCCGTGTATTAGGGGATCGCAATCCTTTTATAGTCAGAGGCGGATGTAAGTCGGAAAAGAACCATTTATTTTCCGGGGCGAGGTCAAATGCCTCCGGCGGCTCTTTAAAACCACTGCAAAACTCAGGATCGCCACTACCTGGCCTCTTGCCCCGTACCTAAATTTGAAAGCCCGTAAAACGAAAAATCGTCACGTGGGCAGTTCAATTCAACGAACAGAGCAACTCCGAAGGGTCGTCCGGGGCCGCGGGCTCCAGGTCCCCGTCCCGCCCCGCCCCGGCTGAAGTTCTCCGCTACCGCCTTTCGCTTCCGTCAGAGGAGAGGCAGGAGTTTCTGGGGCAACGTTTCCTTTTGGGAGGGGACCGACTCCTGAGGGTGGCCTGGGGCACGTCGGTGAGCCTGTCGCGGGCGGACGACCCGGAGGACAAAGTGAGGACGAAGGCCTCGCCACGGATCGCTGAGGAAACCGCGGCCCTCGCCGAGGGGTCTTAGACGCTCGGCGGGCGCCTCCCCCATACTCGCGGGAGTGGCTCCAGGGGCCCGGGACGACGCGAAGCAACTCCCGCGCTTCGAGCACAACCCTGCTCGGGTCCTACGTCAGCCCCACTCCTGCTTGTGCGCCAACCCCGCCCTGCGCCGTGCGCGTCTCCGCAGCCGCCGCCTCCCATTGGCCAAGGGGTGTGACTCGAGGCTCGCCTGTTCTATGCGCACCCAATGGGAGCTGAGGGGCGGGCCCGAAGGGCTGGGGGCGGGGCTGGGGGTGGTGGCATCGGGTACAACCGCGCAGGTGGTGCCCGCGGAGGTCTCCGCTCGGGTCTTGAAGCCAGCGGTGACCTCAAGCAGCACAAAGCCAACTTGGCCGCCTGGGGAGCTCCTGGCGCGGAGGGGCGCCCGCAGCAGGGACCTCCAGGCTGAGCAGCACCTTTGCCCCTACAGTAACTGCGTGCGGGGTTCCCTGCCCCTCACATCCCCGTGTCCCTCTCTGGGGAAGAAGAGAGGGCTTCCCCGTCAGAGGGAGACATGCGGGAAAACCGCACCGTTTCCCCTGACTCCCCTAGGCCCCCCAAACCCCGCTCAGGACTCCCTCCAGGCATCTGAGGACCTCGTGCTATTTTCCCACAGGTCTCCCAAGGACGGGGTGACTTTTCACTCCCCTCCCCGACTAAAAAAATTACTAGGAGCTCCCCAAGTTCGGCGAGGTTCACTCCGACCCCGCGCGGGCGCCTGGAGCCAGCCTTACCTGCAGCCCCCACCGCGGCGAAAAGCAGTGCGACCGCCCAGCCCACGCGCCTCATTCTCCCAGCCTCCACGGGCTACGCCCCCGGCCCGGGCTGCTGTCCGCAGTGTCCGCGCTGGGATCCCGGGCTTCACGAGGCCCGGTGGCGACTGCATGCGGGGCCCCAGTCATTTGCAGCATTTCAATGTGAGGGTTCTCAAAGGGGGAGGAGTTTGCAGTGGGGTGATTTTCAAACATCTTCACCTCACTACGAGGGAGGAGTTTCGAGAGGAGGAGTTTCGAACGGCCGATGTGACATGGGCTCCTTAACCCCTGAAGCCCTGCCTCGGATTCCAGGCCCTGTCAAAACAGCTTTCCAGGGCAGGCGGCTGGATTGGTCGAATTTTGGTGGCCAGCGAAGAGCTGAGGGCCCTCGATTGGACTTATGTCTCCTGAAAAGATCGCTGTCAAATTTCTCTCAACTTTAATTTTTAAAAAGTTATTTAAAACAATTTAGTAGTGATTGTAAAAATACATACAATGAGGTGTACAACACAGTAATTTGACATTTGTAGTTGTCGTGAAATGGTCACCACAATAAGCCTAGTTACCATGTCACCTTCAAATGTAAATACAATTACATATGATTGACTATATGCCCCAGGATATACGTTACATCCCTACGACTTGTTTATTTTATAACTGGGAGTTTGTGCTCTCTCAACTTTTGATTGCTGTTTCTTTTTGGTGCCCAAAGCTCGTTTACTGATCTTCCACATCATCTAATCTGCCAATGACCATCTCCTGCCTCAAAAGGAAAAACCAGAAACGTCAGAAGTTTTTGCCCCTCCTTTCTCTACTTGCCTTTTCCTGTCTAGGCATTGTACACAGATTTTCATTCAGTTTAGTCACATATGGTTTTGAAATGGTTCTTCTAAATTGCCATCTAAACAGTAGTCAATGCGAATTTAAATAAAATCGTCATGAACACACAGCCCAAAACTGATTCTGTCTTACGATCCAATGTATCCAGCACTGGGTGACTTATTAACAAAAAACATGTCTAAAATCAATGGATCCAATAGCTGAGGTCTGGACTAAAGATTAATTTCTTTTAGGAGAAGGAGTTAACAGCTTCCTCTCCCCAAAACAAAATAAAAACCAAATGGGGCTTTCAGAATTGAACCCCGTTGCCTAAATCTCAGAGGGCTGTAGGAAAGCAGTTTTTAAGAATCAGGGAGTCACTTTGGGGATTCCTGGAGCTGTCAGAGGCCCCTTGCAAAAAAGGCAAGAATCTTGTCTGTACTCCACCAAGGGTCTAGCAGTCTTGCCCCCAAGAGTGAGCACAGTTCTCCGGGGTTTTCCAAAATGACCTTGGCAGAGCATAATAACTTCTCGGCGGGCTTATAGGGAAACCCATGAAAGAAGGCAGAACAGAAGCAAAAAGGCGGCAATCAAAACCCCAGGAAGAAAACCTGTGATTAATCCAGATGGAGAAGCATTGTATAAGCAATGTTTGGTGCTGTGGTTAAAAGCCCCAGCTTTAGAAGCAGGCAGACCTTGGGTGAGTAAATGAGCTTTCCCAACCTGGAAAGGGGAGAAAATGATGTCTCCTTCCCTTGCTTGGCTCAGGGTCAGGGTCAAATGAGGTAATTAGCAATCACCTGGGGAAACCTGCATGGATGGGCAAGTTCTGGGAGTTGCCACATTTATGAATGTGTCACCATCAGCAGAGAGAGGGTAAGTTGGTGCCTCCCAACAAGTGAGATTAGGTCTCTGCATTGACTAGGTCACCATCAATTATCTCCACCCATAACCCATGGGAGGGCAGAGACCACGGCTTCTACCTCCAGGCCTGCCTGTAGTAAGGGTTCAATAAGTAAGTGAAAAGGAGAGAAATTATCATTGGTGTGGCTATAACATCAGTGATGTGCTGTTTCTGAATTCCTCTTTCATTGGGATTTTGATTTATTCGGAACTCAAACTTTGTATGGGGCTATCAGTCCTTCCTTTTAAACAGAACACAAGACTCAAAAGCAGACCTGTATTGAAAACATGAAGCCAGCCCTGAGTTGGTGGTCAGAGGAGATTCAAAACTGACTAAGATACCACCTTGTCCCCAAGGACTCCAGGAGGAAGAACAGGGAAGGATGTATCTATATGCACAGGCCTACCCAGTGCTGCAGAGTGCAGAGGCCACTTCTCCAATGGAAATGGAACACGAGAGAAATTTTTCATTTAGATTGAGTAGGTGAAACACTCCTGTGGTTCAGAAGTCAAAAGACTTATTCTTAAGACCAGGAATAAGACAAGGAGGCCTGCTTTCATCACTTCTACTCAACACAGTATTGGAAGTTCTAGCCAGAGTAATTAGGCAAGAAAAAGAAATAATGCACGTCCAAATCTGAAAAGAAGTAGAAAACAAGTTCTGTATAGAAAACCCTAGAGTCTACACACACACACACACACAAACTGTTGGAAATAATGAACTATTATATGTTGATTATATCTCAATTTTAAAAAGAATAAGCAAATTCGGCAAAGTTGCAGGATATAAAATCTACACAGACAGTACAAATGGCATAACATCTTGGAGATGGTTTAGCAGTTTCCTATAAAACTAAGCATTCTCTAACCATACGATCCAGCCACGGCCCTCCTCCGCATTTGCAACTCCAAATAGGTTGAGAACTACATTCACACAAAAACCCACACATGGATGTTTGCAGACGCTTTATTCATGATGGCCCAAACTTGGAAGCAACCGAGATGTCCTTCGGCAGGTGAATGGATAAATAAACCATGGTGCATCCAGACAACGGAATGGGCAGCACTAAAAAGAGATGAGGTACCAAGCCGTGGAAAGGCACGGAGGAAGCTTACAGGCGTATTGTTGAGTGAAAGAAAGGCTCCATACATACTGTATGGCTCCACCTCCATGACCTTCTGGAAGAGGCAAAACTATGGAGACAGTAAATCAATGGGTGGTTGCCAGGTGTTATGGAGGGGACAGGTGACTGGGTGAAGCACAGAGCGTTTTTAGGGCTGTCATGGTGGATGCATGTCACTCTACATTTGTCCAAACCCACAGAATGTTCACCACCAGGAGTGCCCCCCACTGTAAACTATGGACTTTGGGTGATAATGATGTGTCACTGTAGGTTCATTCATTGTAAGAAATGCCCCTGCTCTGGTGGGGACATTGAGAGTGGGGCACAGTGGGAAACCTCTGGACTTTCCATACAGTTTTCCTGTGAACCTAGAACTACCTAAAAACAGGAAAGGTGCTGAGCTGGAGACGGGAAGGGAGGTTCAAGGGCAGGTGCATGTGTGGAGTGGTGGGAGGAGGCAATAAATAGGAATAGACACCCGAGGAATTCGAATGCCCTTCGAATGAAGGCAACTATTTTGGGGGCAGTGAAAAGCCTTTGAGGCCATCGAGGCAGGGAGTGGCAGGATCAGAGTGGTAATTTGGGCAGATGACTCATTAATTGGGTCATGGGGAGAAGAGAGGGACAGGAAGCCAGACTGGGGGGTGCAGGGAGAGTGGGAAGGAAGAGGGGAGTTTACATGTCTTAGGTTATACATTATATTTAACTCATGGGTCACTTATTAATCCACATGAATCCTGGAATGAAAAGTTCGGCCATTAACAGTCCTGGCTTTGTCATGGTTTATGAAATATAATCTGGTGCAACATATCCTTACAGACTCCTCGCAGTTGGAGTTTCCTGAACGGTTTTGGAATACCTAGAGTGAACTCATCAACACTAGAAAGCTTTGGAGGTATGCACATCTGGCCAGAAGTGGAAAAAAGGGTCAGATGTCCATCTTGATTACATCCTTCTGTGACCCTGGACAAACTGTTTCTCCTTTCTGGGTCTCCATTTCTTCATGTTTATTCCTCATTCGGCCAATGTTTAAGTGTTTATTATGACCCAGGAACATTCGAGGTGCTGAGGACACAGGAGAAATACGGCAGAGATCTCACCTTTCCTGGAGCTGGGGTTCCAGCCGGGGAGATGGGCAGGAAACAGGTCAAGATCAAACAGATTCAGATAACTGAATTTGTGATAATATGAAAAGGAGTGACTCATGTCAGAGGTTCGTTCTTATTACTTTTTACGGAGATTTGACGTAATACAACCCAGCACACGAACGTTGGGTGTTCAGCTCCGCAAATTTGTCTTATCAGTATCCATCTGTGTACCACCACCTGAAGCCAGACAGAGAATACTAGTGGTGTTTCTTGCTCCACTGCGCTGACTTTAGACTGGAAAGGAAGCCTCTCTGAAGATGGGGACATGTAAAAATGGAGGAGGGAAGGATCCAGTTGAGGGAAGGGTGTTGTGGGCAGAGGGAACAGTAGGTGCAAGGTACCCGAGGTGGGAATGAGGTGAGAGCATTCCAGCTGAAGGGAGGCCAGTGTGGCTGAGGGGCAGTGAGTGGGAGGAGGGGAGGGCAGGGAAGTAATGGGGCAGGTCGTGCAGGGTCTTGTGGGTGGTGGGGAGGACTTAGACTTTTACCCAAGTAAGCTGGGAGCCATGGAGGGTCAGGTCCTGACTTGAGTGCCCACAGGTGCCCTCTTAGCCCCTGAGTGGGGGGACAGATGTGGGTGTGTGTGAAAATGGAAGCCAGGGGACCAGGGTGCAGGTGAGTGCACGGGTCCAGGGAGAGGTGACAGGCTGGACCGGGGAGGAGCATGGAGGTGATGAGGAATTGTCAGACCCTGTTTACATTTTGGCTGGGACAGTGTGGGGGTCCCCAAGGTCAAGATCTGGCTGTCATTTACCAGCAGCCCATTCTTGGTTTGCAAAGGGTTCCTGGGCACAAGCCCCTGGACAGCAGCCCTGGGCTTGCATCTCCCTGCCCAGTGAGCCTATCGGCTGCATGGCTGGGAACAGACACAATGTACCTGCAACCATGTCAGTGCTGAAGAACCAAGGATGAGAGACAGACCTGGGCAGGAGCGAAACGGGCAGAAGGTCGGGATCTGTCAGTGCTGCAGGCCGAGCGTCTGGGGAGCAAGTGGTTCTGTCCTGAGGAGGCGCAAGGCCCTGGCTTCCCATCCGAGGAGCAGAGTGGGAGAGTGATTTTCCGTGTCTACCTACGATGCTTGACATTTTCCAAGGAAGTGTCATATTCTCATTACTAATCGCGTGTGTGATTATGAAAAAAGTGAAATGAAACAGTCACGAAAAGACAAATATTGCATGATCCCACTCACCGGCGTCACATCCATAGGGACAGAAGTAGATGGTGGGGGCAGGGGCTGGGGGATGGGGGGGTGGGGAGTTAGCATTTCACGGGGACAGAGCTCCAGTTCGGGAGGATGGAAAGTTCTGGAGAGGGGAGGTGGGGAAGGCCGCACAACGACATTAATTTGCTTAATGTCACGGATCTGGACACGGGGGAAGATGATACATCTTATGTCACGTGCATTTTGCTGTAATTAAAAACTAAGGACAGAAAAAAATAAAGAAATAGAAAGGAAGTCGGGAAGGGAGGAAGGTTGGAAGGGGAAAAAGAAAGAAAAGAGAAAAATCCCCTCTGTGCACAGCTCCTTTAAGCCCCATGAACGACCTTGGCTCCCACAGCCTTTCACGTCAGCCTCAGCAGCGGGGCAGCCTCAGGGTCTATGCCAAGGGCAGCAGAGCCTCCCAGGCCTCTTTCAGCCCACCCCCCGCCCCAGGGCCAGCCAGGGAGGAAAAGCCAGTCGGGGCCCCTGCTCTTCCCGCTCTGTATCCCAGGATGCTCAGTTGAATTTATGCAACTAGCGGTCTTGGGTCAGGGGTCGGAGATGTCACCCCTGTGGGAGGCACTAGGGACCCTGCTTGCTACCTGCAACGAGGGGACGCTCCTTTGCTTTATTTAAAAAATTAGTAATTGTGGTAAAATACACATTAACATGAAACCTAGCACCTTCCCCGTGGTACGTGTATATTTCAGGGGCAGTAAGCACATTCACTGTCGGGCAACCACACCACCATCCACCTCCAGAACGCTCTTCATCTCCCCACACCGAAGCTCCATGCCTAACAGGAGAGCTGCACGGTTCTAGCAGTGCAGGTGGGTCAGGAAATGTCATCGTGGCCACACATCACAAGATGTTCCTCTTCTGGGACGCATGCTCCCAGTCCCAGCTGGTACTCCGTGGGTTCCTGCCACACCCGGGCCTTCTGAGGTTCCAGACTTAGGCCATTCCATGGACACCGGCACCCATGTCGTGCTGAAGCCTTCCCAGCCTCTCTGGGGACAGACTCTCACCACATATTGCTCACCCACTACTGTTCGCAGGGGACACTGTGTTCCCCAGGCCCAGGGCCTTTGCTCTAGACCCACAGTTGGTTCCAGCCTGGGGACTCTTGTGCCCCCAAACGTGGGCTCAAATCTGGGTGGCCCTGGACAAGTGCTTCCACCCTTCTGAGCCCCACTTGTGTCACCTATAAATGGAACAAAGTCCCCAGCCCTCAGGATTGTTGGGAGAAGTGGGGGAGGAGGGCCAGCAGGGCGGAGACGGAGGGGAGAGGGCTATCCACGTAGACGGACACCGAGGCCAAAGGCCACTGTGGGGAGGCATCAGCAGCGGCAGTTCAGGCTGGTGGAGGCCCCTGGTTCGCGGCCAGTGTCCACTCCAGTGTCAAGCTGGTTCCAGGACGTCTGGCCAAGGTCACTGTGAGAGAGCCGGACCAGGGGCCCTGCCGCCCTGCCCTCTCACCCCCACCAAAGCCCGCACGTCCTGGGTCACGATACTCAAGCTTTGCACATGTGCACAGACTACCTCCTCCTGTTGATTCATTTTTTTCTCTTAAAAATTAATTTCCTTTTTGTTGAACTGTAGGAAGTAACAGAAGTGCTTCAATAATGAAGTAGAAACCTCTCCCAGCACCTTCTGGTTTCTCAGCAAGTGGGCTCAGAGAGGGACAGAGGGCTGCCCAAGGTGACACAGCCTGGAAGTGGCACGGCCGGAATTCAAACCCACAACCACCTGATGTGAAGGGAAGGAGATCAGGGCTCGACAACCATCAGTTCCAGGGCTGGCCGTGCAGCCTCCCAGAAAATGCTTCCCCTAGCTGTGCCTTAGGGACTACCACCCGCAAGTGGGCAGTGAGCAAGTTGTATGTCCACGACTTTAGCTGGCACATAAGACTAGAATAAAGGCTGCATTTCTCAGCTTCCTGTGTAGCTAGGTGTGGCTATGTAACCATGCTGTGGCCACAGATGGGCACATTTGAGAAAGTGGTGCCAGTTTCTAGGGAGGGTCTCTAAGGGGTGGGGTTGCCTTTCTCTTCATCCTATGCCTCTTTGTTGATGGCTGGAAGGTGGAATGGATAGACGGCGCACTAGCAACCATCTTGGGCATGAATGACCTTGGCCGTAGGGGGTGGGAACAACAAGACAGAGGAGCTATTCTACAGCACGGTGAGGCGCCAACTCCAGATTTTGACAGGAGAGGTAGGAATTTGTATCTAACAAGTATTATTTTGGATTTTGCTGCCCTTCACCAATACACTCTTCATACACACACTTCTGTCATGTTCAAACTCCGTGTGTACTTTATTCCCCCTCTCAAGAGACTTGTTTTTAAGTTGGCCTCATCCTGAATACCAGGCAATCAAGGGTTCAGTGAGCTGATTTGGGGGAAACATTACAATAAATTCAAATCTATTAAAGTAATGTCAAAGCTATTCAAACAAAAAAATGTGGACTTCCAAAATGATGGAGTGAGCATCTTGGCAAATCCACTCCCTAAAAGCAATGATAAAACCAGTTAGACTTACCAAACACAATGACCATTTCAGGATTCTGTGGACTGATCAAAGACATTCAACAAATTAAGAAGTGTTTACTCCAGAAAAAGTAAATGGCAAGTAGGAACAGAGGGAGACTGTGGTATGTTTTGTCTGGGGGTCCTTCTGGCCTGGGTTTTACAGCTCCTGCCGGCAAGGCCAGGCCATGAAAATCCCACTGCCTACAAGGGATGATTTGATTTGGAAGGAGAGGCAAACTCTCAGGCCCCTGGGCAAACTGCAAACAGTAGGGATCTCAGGATGTGATGAACTGGGAAGGCGAAGATTTCCTAACCAGCCTGAAATTGGGATCCTGTTGCAACAGATATGCAAACTAATCCCCTAACAAACAAGTCCAAAGAATGAGATGGCCTCAGATGGCCCCACATCCTGAGGGTCTGGAAAGCAAGGCTATGTGTACGCTTGGGAGAGTCCATCTACTGACAGATCCACATAACCCATTCAATGAGGGACCGTGTGCATGTGCTCAGAAAATGCAGGATCGGTGGGGGGAGGCAAAGGCAGGTCCGATTTGCAAATGGCCTGAGCTCCGGGCTACTGGCACAGGGCCTCCCTGACTCAGGTGTTTGAACACAACCTCTGAGCTAACCCTGGCTGACCGCAAAGTCAGGCAGACCAAGGAGTGACTCCTAGAGGAAAAAAACAACAGAGCAGAGACATCAGCCTCTGCACACAATGGGTGAGACAGTTCTCTACAGAGTCAGTCAACAGACAGACCAAACTACCACATCTGCCTATTGGGGGTGGGTTGGAATTTAGAGCTGTTATAACCCATTATATAGAATGTCCATTTCGGAACTAAAAGACTGCAAGGCATGTAAAGAAACAGGAAAGTGAGGATAAAAGTAGTCAATGGAACCTACCTTTCTCTGAGGGGGTCTAGATTTTGGACTTCATAAATATGGTCCCAGCACTACAGGGAACTGTGTTTGAAGAATTAAAGGCAAATATGATGACAAAGACTCATGAATAGAAGATCTTAATGAAGACACAGAAATTGTAGAAAAGAACCCAAAGTTCTGGACTGGGAAATTCTCCCTTATCAACTGGGGCTCCCACAAAGCCCTGAGCTTCCCAAGTCACAGCCCTGACTGCTGTGTGGTGCCTTCCTGTTTATGGGACTGTCTCTCCAGTCCCACCACGGCTGCAGGAAGGGAAGGGACTGAGCTTTTTGCTCCCTGAGAGATGGAGTGGCTCAAACAATGATGGAGGACGGCAGCGGTGCTCAGAGGGAGGGCCAAGGGCCTGAGCTTGAGGTCAGATGGTGTGAGGCCAGGGCAAGTCTTTGCCCTCTGCCTGCACCCCAGTGCTCTCCCCTGTGAAATGGGCCCCAGGGGAATTGGGGGCGGGGGTGGGGGTGGAGGAAGGCAAGGGTCCTGGATGTGGTGAGGCCTCACACAGGGCCTCGCACGACTCACAACAGCGGGCACTCCCCACCATGCTGGGAGCCAGGAATGAGTCCACTAGAAGCCAAGGCTGTGAGTTTTGTTGTTGGTTTAATTTATTACTGTTTGACATCCAGTGATACTGACATAGGCCCGCCAGGCCTGCAGACCCTGGGCCCCAGCGAGTCTGACCTGTCCAATAAAATACAGTACGAGGAGTGGACGGCTACACGCATGCATCCACGGCTTAAACTACAGTGATTCCAAACTGTGGCCGTAACAGCACTGCCAGGAAAGGAAAAGAAAAACAGGTGTCGCATGTTCCCTAATTCACAAATCTTTTTGTTTGTTTCAAACAGTTAATGCTGTTACAAACGCTACTGATGCTGGGACAGGGCCAGACACAAACAGTCCTACATCTTCTCTGCCGTATAAATATGGAAGATTTTCGTTTATACAGTTTTATCCCAAGTCTGAAACTACTTCTGCCGGTACCCGTTACTGCTAAGGGCTACACCGTCTCGGCTCTGGAACAAGCGGCTCAGGGTCGAGACTCTGGAATGTTGGGACTCAGTCTTCCTCGCTGCCGCTTCCTGAGCGGTCCTGGAGTGGGGACAGGAGGAGAGAGTGTGAGCCGGCCCACCCTCGAGGGCACCACCACGCGGCCTACCTAGGGTTTAAATATGTTCATGGACTAAAGCACTGACGCAGGCCACAGACCCGCTCTCCTGGATGTGGGTGAGAGGAGCACATGCACCACGAGGCCAGACGGGAGTAGCCTTGGCCACACCCCAATGTCACTTTCCTCCTGAGGACTGGAACCCTGCGCCCAGTGACCCGTCCCTGGGATGTGGGAGGCCCCCTGGGCCCTCCCTGCTCTCCCACTGCGGTTTGCCTGTCCCTGAGGCTTCAAAAACCATCTTGGTTATTCCTGATGATATAAGATAAACATTTTATCTTCTGTATAAACATTTTAAACAGTTCGGCAAGAGCCACAGAATGCCCGGCTGGATCCACACTGGACAGATGTATTTACAGCCCAGACTCTCCTCTCTAGAAACATGGGCCAGTCTGTCCACGTTCAGGATGTCATTAACGTTGTCATAAGGTTATATACAGCCACAACCAGACTGATCCTGAGGTCCCTGCTTTTGCCGCTATTGTAAATGGCTCTACGACCAGAACAGCAGTGATGAAATGGCACTTGTCAAGCTTTGCTGGGAGCCCGGCCCTAGGTAAGCCACTCAGCCTCCCTGCTTTGTAGAAATAGCAGCTGAGGCTCCGAAGTGTCGTGAACTGCCTGCTTCCTACAACAGGAGCAAGGCATCTGGGCTGGAGCCAGAGGGCAAAGCTTATTCAAGCCCAGTAAGGGGTCTGCCCCGTCCCTGAGGCCCACGGAACTGCCTCCCACGGGCTTGACGCTCCTACGGCATGTCCCTGGTGTGCGGGGTCCAGGGGACAGGAATCACAGAAGCCACTCACTCCCCACATTGATTCTGTGACTGGATTGTGGGATTTTAATTTTTTTTGTCTGTTTTTTAATCCACCAGAATAGTTTAGAAGTCCTCTTAACAGGCTTGAAAACAGCCAAGACCCGGGGCTCAGAGCGTGTCCGACGGGGTGAGGACACCCTGCCAGCCTCGGCGGAGGGCCCTGTGCCTGCCCCCACGTTTGAAAAAGACTGGGCCCCCTGGGGCTCAGCACGGCAGCCCCGACCCTGGGCAGGCCCGCCGCCCACCAGCACTAAGAGCACTGGCTTGGGGCACGTGCTGGGGGCCGCCGGGCCTGTGTCCCTGTGTGTGAGGTGGGAGGTCAGCGCGTCTCCCGCTGCCGCGGGCCTGGGGACTCACCTCCTCCTGCTCCTCCTCACTGTCATCATCGCTCACCACAGGCTTGGCCCGGGAGCCACGGCTCGGCCGCCGCCGGCCCCCCTTCAACCGGTCCTGTGCCTTCTCCTTCCGGCCAAGCTTGATCTTCACCTTGACTGAGCGGGCTGTGGGGGAACCAGAAAAGGGGAGGGAGAACGAGAGGCGGCGTGAGCCTGAAGAGGTCGGCGCCTCTGGACTCAGGGCCCTTGGTCCCCCAGCAGGCGGGAAACCCAGAATCCTGCAGCCTCAGGCCGACCTCCCACCGGTCCCGCGCCTCACACTCTGACTCGGAGCCTTCCTCCTCGCCCTCCTCCTCCTCTTCGCTCTCCTCGCCCTCACTGTCATCCTCCTTCTCAATTTTCTGCCGCACGCTGGTGAACACCGACTGCAGGACGATGGAGTCTTCGTAGATCTGGGCAGAGACGGGGGAAGCTCAGGGGGCTGGGTCCGGTGGGGGGCTGCCAACCCCAGCCCCAGCTCTGGCCAGCACAGCTGGTGGGGGCACAGCCCCACCTCAATCCATTCCCAGTGAGTGCCCTCGAGAGCACCAGGCTTATGAAAGGGTCTGGGACAAGAGGCTGGTTTAGAAATAGCAGCAGGTTCCTCCCCTTTGAAGATCCCCTGTGAACACCCACTTTTAAAGGGTCGGAGAAGGCCTGCAGTAATGTGCACGTTCCTTGTTCTAAGGCCACATGTCCCCTGAACTCACGACTGTATAATCTCTTTCCCAAGAGGCACCTATGCCAAACACACTTAGGAAATTTGCTAAATTGAAGATGTGTGTCTGTGTTAATCTCATGTTGGGACACACCCACGTATTCCTATCAAAGGAGTCCCTGGCGAATTCAAAACACACTTTCAACATATGCACTGTACTGCTACCAGGGTCATCCACCCCGGGTCCCGGATGGATGGGACTAAGTCTATTTCCTCACATTTGCTTGCTGCTATTTCTGCTTTTGTTCAGTAAGGAACATATACTGCCTTTCTAATTGGTAAAATACCCAATTTGTTGGGAGTTAAAAAAAAAAAAATCCAAAGGGAGCAAGGGGCCTGTTGGTTGGGGCCAAGCCATGAAGGTGGCAAAAGCTGGGAGTGGGTGCCGCCCACCCCCGGGCACCTCCTCACCAGGGAGCCCTCCAGGTTGAAGGTCTGCGCGTTCTGGCACAGCAGCATGACATCCTTCTCCAGGTCATTGAGGCTGCGGTACTTGTGGTTGCGGATGCGTTCCTGTGGGTGGCGACGGAGGCGGCCTTAGCTTGGGGATCCCTGGGCTGGGAGTCCTGCCTAATAAGGCCACAGCTGAGTCTCTGGGGAGCCCTGCGGGAACCCCACTGCTGGCTGCCCTCCAACATGCCTTTGAGACCCTCTCCTCCAATATGGGCTGCTGGGTCCTTGGGGCCACAAGGAACCTCAAGAGCCCGTAACTGGGACCCTGGCCAGGCTGCTCCCTGATGAAGGTTCCCGTGGAGGCTTCTGGGTCACATTCCCCCAGCACTGATGTGGGCACCCCTCTCCTCATGAACACACACGACGCCGAGGTTACCTTTATCTTCTTGAAGTCCACGGGCTTGCGGATGAGCTCGTAGTACTCAGGCAGCTCCTTGCGGGACGGCAGCTGGATGAACACTTCGCTGAGCTGCCGTCCACTGCTACTGCAAGGCGGAGACAGCGGGCGTCACGCACAGGCTCGCTTCCCAGAGGCCCCCACATGGCCACCCCCCACTGTGTGAGGACAAGGGCGAGAAATTCAAAACCGACTGGAGAGTGATTTCCTCTACGTGCTGAGAGTTCCACAACACTCCTGAGAAGCGACCATGTGCAGAGGGGCCCCAGATGCATTTGAATTGAGGCTCTGTCCTCACCCAGCTCCCTCTGCCCCTGATTCAGCCCTGGAGGAAACACCACGGGGCAGCACATGCAGCAAAAAAGCCTTGGCACTTCTAAGAGGTACGATTCCAATTATTAATACGATGCAAAAATGAGGCTGCCCATGTTGGAAGCACTGCATGCCAGCATTTTCACAGAGAGACCAGCTTTCAGAAACATGCTGTCTCTTGCAGACAGCACTTATGAGCAGTCAATGTCAGAGAGTTTGGCAAAAACCCAAGGAGGAAAGGTGCCCCTGGAGACATGCTGACGGACGACAACAGCCATTTTCTGGTCCTTTACGCTGAGGAAGCACTTGTTTCCACAAGGGAGCAGAGGGAAGAGGCGCTGTGGTGGCCACGAGAGGCGACTGGGCCTCACCCGCTGTCTCCAGGTCTCACTTCTGGATAGGCCCTTGCACTCGACCGCCGGGGCCTGCCTGAGGAGGGAGCGAGCAGGCGACAAGGGGAGACAACCCTCACCAGTGCTGTCCTCCGGCTCGCTCAGCCTCAGGGATGGGATTCCACCTCCAGAAGCCTGGCCTTCTTGAGGGGGTCTGCCAGGCACAGCTGTCCAGGGTACTGGTGACCTGGTGGCAATCCTGCTCTGCAGGTGCCCTTCTTTACTAGGCCCCCACGCACTCTGACCAGGGTTCCATCCGTCCTGCTGCTGAGATAGCTGACCCGGTGCCCCGGCTACTTCTGCCTGCTTCTTGATTTTCAAAGTCACTTCTCAGAGCTGGTCCCTTTGTCTGGTGCTGCCCGTGGTCTGGGTCTTCGGCTTCCCCAGGAGCACCTCACTCCTCTCCTTTCCAGGAATCCTCAGAGGACAGAGCGGCCCGTCCACCAGAGCCTACTGTGCGCACCATCCGTCTGCGTGGCCTGAACAGACCCTGCCCATTTCCCTCTCCTGTTCTGGACAACTCGGCTGCTTGTTTGGGTTCTGTCGCCGGACGCCCCCAATTTCACAAGTGCATTAAGCACCAGCTTTGGCAGGACTGCCTCCCCGAGGCTGCTCCTGGCCAGGATCCTGGGCAGTCTTTTGTTCCACCTGGGACTTCTGTGCATCACAAGGCCCCCGGACCTTCTCCCACACATGGGGAGCTCCTGAGATGCAGGCCTGACCGGGAACACCAGCCTGCCCCTTTCCTTCCGGCTGCATTTAAGCTACATCCTGTGAGTGTGGGATCCAGCTGGTCACCGATAAGGGAGAACACGCCACCTCTGGGCCATCAGTACCTTCTGTTCTGAACAGGCTAGGGGCTGGTTTGGACACAGACAACTGGAATTTCTTTATGTCAACTCCTAAAAGGAGAACAGGCAGCAGAACACGTGGGCGCTCTACTTCACATAAATGGACTTGGGCAACGGGAAAGAACCTGCCCTGCCTCCACTAAGGGGAACTTGGGTCCTCAAGCTCTGGCAGGGCCCAGAGCTGCAGCCGGCTCTATCCTCGCATTGCATGCTCCCCCAGCATTCCCTACAGAACCTTCTAAGAAAGAGCCTTCTGTCCTCGGCAGCAGTGCTGTCCTACAGTCTGTGGACCACGACATGCAGCAAGAACTACACCTTACACTCTGACCCAGGACACCTGCAGGTGTAAAGTAACACGAGTTCCTGGCATGATTTTCAACTCCATTTCACTTCTCAGAAATGCCAGCACTAAGTTCACTTTGCAGCGCCTGGGTGGACATGCAGTGGGTGCCGGGGCCGGGCTCATGGGCCACTCGCCCTGTGCTCACCTGCTGCTCCGCGAAGGTGGCTGGGACTCGGGAGCTCAGGAAGTGGGCTCCAGTGCCAGAATACAGCTTTAGTCTCAGTGAAACCTCTCTCCTCTATAGGGCTAAGAAATTGTTTGAGAAAGCAAAGAAGAGAGAGCAACGGGCCCCCCTCTGATAATCTTTGGGGGAACGGTGTCCTTGAGAAATAAAGGCCAGGCCTGAGAGCAGATGGTGTGGAACCAGGGTGCCTGCAGTGAGAGACAGAGCACCAGGACCGTGGAGTCTTTTAAAACTGTCCTCTCTCAGACAGCAAAGACCTCTTGGAAAGCCACTGTATAAGATTTTAGCTACAAAATGCTGATATGTCTACTTTAATCCTTAGAAGTCCCCGGGATAGCCCCACACTCACCAAGGGGTCCGCAGCAGACGTGGGACAAGAACCTTCCAGGCTTTCTGCTCGCCAGGCGCCCTCACCTCTGTCAGCCAGGGACCAGCCACAGCTACCTACCTCACTGGGAATGACCCCCATGTCCCCCCCTACGGCTGCCAGGCCTTCCAGGACGGGCTGTCCCCAGTCTGACGTGAACATTCCCCTCTTCACATCCTCATGCAAACTCACCGTGGCTGCCGCTTCCAAGCGGACCTGGGCTCCTTCCCTCACCAGGGCAAATGTCACTGCCCCTGAGTTCTCTGACCTCCCCAGACCACCTCTCAGTAAAAAAGGATGAAAGGCATAGAAGACAAAGGCACAGGTCTTCGGTGCAGGGCTCCTGTGAGCTCGGCCTCTTTATGAACGTGACGTTCCAGGGTCACACAGGAGCAGCTCCGAGGCCTGGCCCCCACCCCCGTGGCTGCCTTCGTCCCTGTGGGCCTGTGCAGTGGCAGCCCCCACGCTTCACGGGCTCCTCAGCCCCGTAGCAGGCACACAGCCATGGTCTGACCGCACACAGGCGGTGTCTGCGTCGGGGTGCCGGAGGCAAGCAGCTGTGGACATTCATGTCCGAGTGTTTGGCTTGCATTTCTCCTGGGAAGACACCCAGGGCCTGAAGTGCTCGGTTACAGGGTGGCGGAGGCTGAGCTTTGGTAGAATCTGAGCCCACGTTCACTCCTCCCCCGGTGGCAGATAAGCCGACTTGCCCTCCACGTGGGTGGGCTGCTATCTATCTCCTTGCGGTTTCAGTTCCCGTTTCCCTGAGCAGTGGTAAGCGCCTTTCCCAGGAGCTCTGGTCGTCCACTGGCCTCTCTCAGGCCGTGGCAGGTTCCCCCAGGAGTTCTTCATTGGACACGCTTACCATAAACACCTCTCCTGCCTGTGTGTTTTCTTACTTGCCAGCTGGTGTCTTTTGGTGAAGGGACCTTAGTTTTAATCGATGTCTGCTCTATCGATAGCTCCTTTCATACTTGGTGTTTCTCCTTCCTGTTAAAGAAATCTCTGCCTACCCCAGCCACAGAGATTTTCTTCTAGAAGCTTCAATATTTCAACCTTTTTACATTATCAGATCACCCTGATTAGTTTCTGTCCCTAACAGTTATCATCTTCCCCACTGCATGCTCTCTGTCCCCACCAGCCAGGAGGGCAAAAACTCCCTGTTTTATGTGCTGAACCATTTTTGGCACTGGGAACAGAGCCTGGCATGCAACAGGTGCTCAATAAACATTTACAGAATGAAGGAAGAGCTCAAGGTCAGAGTCTTCAGTCCTACAGCAGGCAGGGTTTCAAACTCAGGTCTCACCAAAGTCATCTCTGAACAAGGGTGCCTCATCACCTGCCACCCCACATGGTCATTTACATACTACCCTGCTCCAGAAAAGACTGCAGCAGCTACCAGGAACCCCACTGCCCGGAGCGCGCTGCTCTGCACCCCCACCAGCCTCCCATCTTGTGAACCTGTGTCGGAAGAAGCATCTACAGGCAGAGGTATGTGCAACTCCAACTCTGGCTCAAGCCCTGTGTCCTGCTGCCCTGGCAGCAGTGGGGATGGAGTGAAGGGGCCTGGGAGAATCCCAAGGCTGTCAGGCCCTGTGACCCACATTCAGACACGATGGAAGTCAGAGCCTGCTGTGGCCCTAATGTCTCCAGCTTGGGCTGTCACCTGATTTGGTGACAACAGCAACAGCGAGGCTCCCGTGTATGACAAGAGGATCACAGTGGCCTTATCTTCCTGCCTCTTGTCCAATGTCCCGAGCAGGGGTTTTTCTCTCACTGCTTCCCTGCCCTGTCGCCATCACTGTAGGAGTGACACACAGGACGGGCTCAGAGTGGCTGATGCCTTGCCCGGAGCCCCTCATTCCTAAGCCTGGCCCCATGGTAATTTCTTACTGAATGAGGTTTGTAGCAATGAAATCTAATCGTGCTGGGGGAGGGCCTTGTCTAGGTTTACAGGCCCTTCTCCTTGGAGCCTGAAGTGCCCTGGTGGGGAATTATTTTACCTGCGCAGACAGCACCTGCCTCCCCATGGCAACATGTCCTCACTCATGCTGACTCGGGATTCTGGTGGGGCTGCCCATCCTAACAACCCCTTCTCTCCCCACAAGACTCAGGTGGGACACAAGCTGGCCAGTCCCTTCCCTGGGACTTTCTACCAGGAGCTGGGGAAGCAGGGGTCACCTTCCTCTTGGGGTGTGAGGCCTTGAGGGCAGAGCCTAGGACTGGGGTAACCAGGGTTCACCATAGGTGTGAGGAGAGAGGCAGGGAACAAAAAGAATCAGAAGAGACCAAAGTCCCCCGAACAGGACAGAACCACAGACTCTCAAATCTAAGAGGCTGTCCTTTCAAACAGATGGAGAAACCAGAGAGGCTATGCAAGCTGGCTAGAGACACAAAGAAAATTGCTGGCAGCAGGCAGGACTTGAGCACAGTGCCCCCTGGCTAATCAGGGATCTCTCCCACCCTTTCCCATATGCTCTAAATCAAGAGCCAGCAAGAACTCCTGCAGTAAACAGCCAGTATAAGTATTTTGGGCTTTGTGGACTACACCATCTCTACCACAACTATTCAACTGTGCCGCTGTTGTACAGAAATGGCCACAGACAGTATGTAGTCAAATGGGCTTTGGCTATGTTCCAATAAAACTTCACTTATGAACAATGATACATGAATTTCATGTCATGACATATTCTTCTTTTGATTTCTCTCAAAGAATCATCTAAAAAAACCCTATTCTTAATTCATAAGCTATACATAGGCAGACAGTGGGCCAGATCTGTTTTTTTCGCTGTTTCACAGATTTGGTTTGCTGACCCCTGGTTTGAATCACAAAAACAACAGAGGAGGGCTCTATCACGGATGGTAACACTGCCTGGCATACTCAATTTCTGATCCCCTGACCAGGGCAGACATTGCAAATGGATTACAGAACTATCCCTTGTGCATGATGGCCTCAGACAGGCACCAGCAATCAACTGAAGATAATGCTCAAGATAGATGCTACTTGCCAAGTAGGGAAGTGGTCCCCACCTGCCTGGTCCCTCTGTCCCTGAGCCCCACTCTCATTCCTATAGTCCACAGAGTTCACACCATCTCCCTATGACATCTCTCTATGATATCGTCTAGCCCAGGGGCCATTTTCTCTTTTGACTCCCAATCAGTGAGCTGAGACAGCACAGATACGAGCAGCTGCAGGTTTTCAAAACTGATTTAGCAGCAGAACATTTAACTGAAACAGAATCTCAGAAGGTACTCCATAAACGAAATTCGAAAATAAAATAATGAAACACACTTAAGGGGTACTTTAGTACACAATTAGTTTCTAGGTTCGGTTTTTGGACATGTCACAAAGTCAAGGTCTATTTTTAAGAGCTCCCACCTGCCGGGCGTCCACCCCTGAGAGATGAATCCCAGCGACGGGTTTGCGGCTGTGTGGGACATAAACGGTTCTGGCTCTCACACAAGTGAAAGGAAATGATATTTGCCAAAGAATCCTCCAGTGATGATGGTCTGTAGGCTGCCTGCCCTGCATGCTCAGCACACTTCCGGCAGAGAGAGAGGTCGGGGAAGCTTTACTGCAGGGTCTGCCTGCTGAGCGCTAGACTGCCTGTGGGCTGTGACACCGACTAAGTGTTTAATGAGCCAATAGCTTCAAACAAGCCAGTGGACACACCTGGGGATGCACAGTTCTTAATAAAGTTCAACAATGAAATCCACATCTCACTTTAAAGAGACCCTGAGGCTCACCTGTGCCAAAGCAACTCAAGCTGCAAAGCCAGCTGCCTTGACACCCTCATTTTGGAGGTGACACCCTGAGCTTTGGAGAAGAGAGATGCATAGTCCAGGGCCACACAGAGAGTGGCAGAAGCCAGACAGTAATCCACACGGGCTCCTAGGTGTGGCATCTAGTCACGTGTATGTGCCAGCAGGCGCTTGATGCTTGGAAGACACTAGCTCCAGGGTGACATGGAGAGAACAGAGCATGGCCACGGCACTACCAAAGAACACTACTCAGGACCAGGAAGGAGATGAACATGGGAGGAAAGCAGGCCCAGGCTCTCCCAAGAGCTGCGGCCAGAGGTGTGGAGCTGGCCCTGAGGGCGCCGGAAGATTTAAGGCTGCTTTCTGCAGGCTGACCATGGTCTCGAGAAACGTGCTTCCTGTTTGAAATTACAGCTGACCCTTCAAACAACACAGGTGTGAACTGCACGGGTCCACTCACAGGCAGAGTTTTTTCAAGAGAAGTATTGGAAAATTTTTTTGGAGATTTGCAACAATCTGGAAAAACATTTTCTTCTCTTTAGCTTGCTTTATTGTAAGGATACTATACATAATTAAGTGGAATGGACTTACGTTAAGTGGAAGGTAAAATATACTGGGGGACCACTTATGTTATTGGTAAGGCTTCTGGTTAACAGCAGGCTATTAATAGTTAAGTTTTGCGGGATCAAAAGTTAACTACTACGATAATTTCTACTAGGATTTCTGACTATGTGGGGGAATGGGGCCCCTAAGCCCCACGCAGTTCCAGCTGTCAGCTGTCACCGGTGCCAGGGATCCCACTGCAATACCGCCAGCACTTCTCGAGCGCTGAGCCACAGAGCAGAGGCCCCAAGCCCTCCTGAAGTGGCAGGGACTGCGGGGTGCCCGCACCAGGACCTGAGGGCACTGGGGGTCCTCTGGTGCACAGGGGAAGGGCTGGGCACTGGCTCCGCTGCCATGCAGGGAGTCTGACGGCACCTCACACCCACCCTTTTCTTCCCTCTGGCTATTTTTACTGCAGTTATATTTTTAAATAGCTTCGCCGCAGAAGTTTGGCTGTCTCCATTCACTGGTTCGATTCTTTGACGTGGCTGCCACTTGGCTTTATTTTAAATTTTAACCTGATTTTTTTGGTGATTTTGCATTTTCTTGACCTTGACTTTGGACTTTTTCTTTTTCCCTTTCTTTCTCTTCAAAACCATTTTGAATTTCCCATTTTATACCTCCTGTCTTACTTGTTTATCTTCTGTTTCCAGGAACACTTTTTTTTTCCAGTTGAATTTATTTTCTCGTCATCATTATATTTTGAGGTTCACAGCAGGAAGCCCCTTATAAGCTGCCTATGTTCATGTCGTTTCACTTTTGAGGAGGTCATCCTTAATTAATCAGTCTTGAGAATATAGGTGTATACAAAGCAGTTATTAATTGCTGATTAGTCTTTCTTGTCTACTCTGTAGACCAATGTTTGAGTGATTTTTTTTTATTAAAGTTATCATTGATACACAATCTTATGAAGGTTATATGAGCAACCTTGTGGTTTCAACATTCACCCATATTATCAAGTCCTCACCCCCTCTATTGCAGTCACTGTCTATCAGTGTAGTGAGATGTTACAGAGTCATTACTTGTCTTCTCCATGCTGTACTACCACTCCCGTGACCAGCCTATATTGTAATTGTGAATTACAGTGCCCCTCAATCCCCTTCTCCCTCCCTCCCCACCCACCGTCCCCAAACCCTCCCCTTTGGTAACCGCTAGTCCCTTCTAGGAGTCTGAGTCGGCTACTGTTTTGTTCCTTCACTTTTGCTTTGTTTTTATACTTCACAAGTGAGTGAAATCATTTGATACTTGTCTTTCTCCGCCTGGCTTATTTCACTGAGCATAATTCCCTCTAGCTCCTTCCATGCTGTTGCAAATGGTCGGGTTTGTTTTCTTTTTATGGCTGAATAATATTCCATTGTGTATATGTACCACATCTTCTTTATCCACTCATCTACTGATAGACACTTAGGTTGCTTCCCTATCTTGGCTATTGTAAATAGTGCTGCAATAAACAGGGTTGCATGTCTTTTTGAGTGAGGGATCTTGTTTTCTCCAGGTAAAATGCCCAGGAGTGGGATTACTGGAGCAAATGGTATTTATATTTTTAGTTTTTTTTGAGGAGCCTCCATACTGCTTTCCACAACGGTTGAACCAATTTACATTCTTACCAGCAGTGCAGGAGGGTTCCCCTTTCTCCACATCCTCACCAGCATTTGTTGTTCCTTGTCTGTTGGATGTTGGCCATCCTAACTAGTATGAGGAGATATCTCATTGTGCTTTTACTTTGCATTTCCCTGATGATTAGTGATGTGGAGCAACTTTTCATGTGTTTGTTGGCCATCCGAGTTTCTCTGGAGAAGAGTCTGTTCAGCTCCTCCGCCCATTTTTTAATCTGGTTATTTGTTCTTTGGGTGTTGAAGCATGTGAGCTCTTTATGTGTTTTGGATGTTAACCCCTTACTGGATAAGACACAAATATGTTCTCCCATACTGTGGGGCAGGAACACTGATTTTTCCCCCACCTACAGTAATACCCCGTGCTGAGCGCCTCAGAAGGATCGCACACGCAGCTCACAGGGAGGCAGAGGGTCGGGCGGGTGCGACCTGCTCACCCAAACTTACTTGTTCCCAGAGTCCGGGTATTTGTACTTTTATGTAATCCCAGGTTTTAAGCTTTTTATGTAGTTCGGGTTTTAAGATTCTTTTAAACCAGCTGCTATTTTCTTCTCTTGGTGTGACCTGTCTATTTGGCAACCGGGCAGGAGGGAGTGAAGCCTGGTGATGGAATCAGCAGGATGACAAACCAAGGGCAGGTGGGGTGTCATCCGGCAAACTCTTCAGCAGCTCTGCTCAAGGCTGAGTGCACTGAACTGCCGGCGGCCCTCAGCCCAGCCATGCCCGAGCTCAGGCCTGCCCACAGACCGACGGTGGAGATAAGCACTTCTCTCCATTAGTCTCAGCTCACTGCAAGGTTCTGGGCTGGGCGCCAAGCAGGCAGTGCTGACCTGAGACCTGGACCCATGGGCGGAGGGCCACCCCTGCCTCCTGGAATACTTCCATTTAGAGCTCGGGCACCAGATGAAGGGCCATCTGGCTTAAAAAACTGAAGCTGGAGAACCCCAGGCCTCCCTGCCCCTCCAGGGAAGGGCTCCCAGGCCCGCCCACCCTCCACCCTCTTTCTTCCTTCCAGGGCCCATCTTGAGGGGCTTCAAGCCACCAGCGGTGGTGACCTCCCGGGGAATGCGTCAGCCTGGGCTTGTGACGCTGCTCTAGTTTTCCTTGCAGATCTAAGCATAACCTTTCAACTTGGGAAGAGCCAAAAATCTGCCTTTTGATCTTAATCAAGGAGGTTCAGGGTTTCTGTAGGGGCAGCAGCTGCCGGGCCCAGGACCCCGGTAAAGCTGCCACCACAGAGCTGGGAGGGCTGTGAGCTACAATATAGATACAGGGCTGGTCCCCGGGGAGCATGCCTAGCCCACCATCTCATTTGGGGTTTCCACAGTCCCACTTCTGTGCTGGACACTGAGGCAGGGCGACGGGTGTTGAACCCACGTCTCTGCGATACTCAGGCCCCATGGACATTAGGGGTTGCTATCTCCTGGTAGGGGGGAGGGGGAGGGGAGGGGACCCAGGGGACTGCCCTGAGGGGCTGGGCCGAGGCAGCCTGTACCTTTCTGAGCCATCTGGGAGTAAAAAATTCTAAGAACAAGACGACCTCAGTGAAACTGTCAAATTCAGGAAACACACCTCCACTAACCCACACAGCCTTTATACAGTAGCGATGGTTCTGCCCGGTCGCTGTTAATGGTCAAGCTCTACGCCCTGGCCTGGGCTGCTTGGACGGGGCTCTTGGGGGTCCTGGAGCCTGCCTGCTGAGGCCCACCTTCCGGCACACACACCTCTCTGAAACCTTCCCAGAGATGCCAAGGGGCGTGCCCAGAGGACCCCCTTACTGACTGGCACGTGGAGACCAAATGCCTCGACCACCCGCTGCTGACTCCTGAAGGACCAGGGGACGAAGACACACCCAGCCCCACCACGAGGTCCCAGCTGACCCAAGAGCCTGTGCATGACTTACTTGTGTGCTTAAACTTGAAAGGACTCCTCTGGGCCCGGAAGCCCCGTGCACTCAGCCTCCAGGCCTCTGCACATGCTGTCCCTTCTGTCTGTGACACTCCCTCCCTCCTCTTCCCCCGCCAGGCCCCTACTTATCCTCAGGCTCTGCTTATGTGGCACTCCTCCCGGAGGCCAGGCTGGACCCCAGTGTTGGCCGATACCACGGACTCGCCAACCTTTTCCCCATGGGTCCCACAGCAGGAAGTGCACTTTCACTGTGACCCAGCAGAGGGTCCCAGCTGTGAAGGTCAGATGCCACACACCAGGGAGTGCCACTTACAGGGTGCATGGGGCTTGGGGAGGATGGGCATGGTGGCCTGAAACTGAGCCCTTGTTGAGGAAAAAATCTTCCAAATCATGCAAAGGCAGTATCAAACACGATCATACTAGTATTTAAATACAGCCGGGGGGATCTTGAAATAAACACTCAAAAGCAACATTTGGAGAGATGCCCACTGATGGAAGGGCAGCCTTGTGCACACAGCCCAGAGAGCCTCTCCAGAGTCACTGCCTCGAGGGGCAGCCTGTGCTCCTAGCACAGTTCCCCGGGCATTCACAGCAGCACAGACTCCCTGCCCCGGATCAAATGCTGATGACTTCCCGGAACCATTCTTTGGCATCTGGGAAGAACCAAGTGGTGGCGCTTCACTCTCTCCTCAGGCTCCGTGCTTAACTCAAGTGCAGAGATCAGCTAAGCACAGGGTTTCGGAAAGCAAATTATTGTTTTTAGTCCAAATGTTTCTTTTTCTCTTCTGAGAAGAAGCAACTACAAGTAGGAGGCAAGGAAGTGTGCGCTAGGCTACTTCCGGTTTCATTCCAACCCCTTCTCCTTGGTGTGGGGTGGAGGCCAGTCTCTCAGAGCCTCGTGGGGGGGCCAAAAAGGACCCAGATCTAAGAGGCGTCAGGCCTTTGCCCTTGGCTCCTGGGAAGTGATCTCTCAGCCCCTTGGATGGGGTGTCTTTGTCCTCAAAAGTCTAATAATATGATTTAGGGCACTGAATGGCGTCAGCCATGTGGGCGCTTAGCCATGTCTATGTGCCCAAGCCCCAGTAAAAACTCTGAACACCAGGGCTTCCCTGGTGGGCGATGCTCTGTGAGTGCGGTCTTACAGTGCTGCCAGGAAAGCCAGCGCTGTCTACAACGCCACAGGGACAGGAGAGCTGGCAGCCCCATGCGCAGGGCCCTCCTGGGGCTGTGCTGTGCGGCTCTTGCCTCCTTCCACTGTAACAAACCATAACTGTGAGCATAGCAGCTTCCAGCAAGTTCTGAGAGTCCTTCTAGAGATTTATTGAGCTTGAAGGTGGTCTTGGGGACCCCTGAACCCTGCAGTTGGTGTTGTAAGAGAGGGTGGTCCATGGACTGTCGCCTAACCTCGCAACAGAGTGACCATAAATTCAGTTTGTTAAGAACATAAAAAATATCCATGAGGGAGGATGGGTGGGAAGGGAGGGACAAGGGGGAAAAGGGGCATTACGATTAGCAGACGTAATGTTGGGGGGGCCAGTGGAGGGCTGTACAACCCAGAGAAGACAAATAGTGACTCTATAGCATCTCACTACGCTGATGGACAGTGACTGTAATGGGGTTGGTGGGGGGGACCTGATGAAGTGGGGAGTTTAGTAACCATAATGTTGCACATGTAACTGTAGATTAACGATACCAAAAAAAAATCCATGAAATAGGCCAATTTTGTAAGCAAACATCTTTGAAAAGTATTTGTCATGCGAGCTAAGTCTTCAAGCAGTCAAATGTGACTAATCTCCCAACTGTTTGTGCCATTTGCTCTCTTCCATGCAACCAGCAGCAGACCAGAGCCTGGGGACCCCTTCCAGTTGTAAACCAGTTTCTCAATGTCAGCATGTGGGCACTTTTCTATAGCGACCATGTCTACTGTCACACTCCTGACTCTTCTACGGTTCTTCCCAGTGTCATGGTGAACTGTGACACCATCCACCCCAGGAGAACTTGAGGTTAAATGTAAACCATGTGTCAAACCTTCCACCGAGGGGTCCTGCCATGTGGATCTGATGTTTGCAGCTGGGAGCGCAGCTCTGCAACCCCAGTGTCAGTGTTCCCATCGGACTGGATCTCAGAGCCCCCACGAGGACCTCAGTGCCCTGCACTAGAAGTCTTGACAAGGGGTTGTGAAACCCTAAGAGTTAGTTTTAGTTCATTACCTGATTTGTCATTTGTCACCCAATCTTGCATAGCCTGGAAGAACCTCTGTTCGCAGCAGCTGGGGGTGACATTTTCTCTTTTGTCACATGACACAGCTAAATATGATGCTGAGAACGCTTTTTCAGTGAGTTATAGGATGACTTAGAAAATGGATGGACACTTGACGTATTTTTTTGTTTGTGAAAGTAGCCAGGGCTTTACCAACAAGTTCAGGATGCTGTTTCCAAGTGTCTTGTCATTTTTTAACAGAGGTACAGTGTATACAGAACGGCACACACATCCTAAGCACACACTCTGATGAACATTCTCAGGTACACAACCTGGGCTACACAGGGAATGTTCCCAATATCCCAGGAGGCTCCCTCACGTCTCTTCCCTGTCAATTCCTGCACCTCAAGGTGACCGCTCTCCAACCATCACCATAGATGAACTTCTGAATGTCTAACTGGAAGCACGCAGTAGGTACTCGTTAGCGCCTGGCTTCTTTTACTCAACAAAATGTGAGATTCTTCCATTGAGCAGTGTACGTTTGTTCCTGTGGCTGTCAGAATTCTGCCGGATGACTGGACAACTACCTGTGGAGTGACATGGGGCTGTTTTGTTTGGGGCAGTCACCATCAAAGCTCTCATGGACATGCTTCTCCACGTCTTTTGGTAGACATATGCACTCAGCAGTCTTCAGTTTACAACCAGGAGAGAAGCTGCCAGGTCAGAAGGCTTATGTTTATGTGGACCTTTAGGAGATTACCCAGGAGTGTAATGGTGAGGTCCAACAGCTCCACGTCCCTGTTGACAGCAGAAGGAATTTTAGCTATCCTGGTGGGTGTGTGGAGGCATCTTCACTTGACTGCGCATTTTCTTGCTGTTATGGTGTTGATGCAATGATCCTGAGCACCTTTCCACATGCGGACTGATCACTGGGATACCGTCTCCAGGAGGTGTCTGTTCACGCCTTTGCCCATTTTAAAATCGGGCTGCCTTTTCCCAGGCTGTGGCGGATTCCACCACCTTCACAATGGTGTCCTTGGTGAGCAGCTGTTCTTAATTTCAGTGAAGTCTGATTCATGAGCCTTTTATGGTCGGGGCATTTGTATCCTGGTGCAGATGTCTACGACTACTTCAAGGCCACAGGTTTTCTCTGAAGCCTTCTTCTAGAACTTAGACTTACCTTTCATGTGTATGTCTACAATACGTTTCAAATTAATGTATGTGTACGGTGTGAGTTGGGGTCAAGGTTCATCTCCATATGGATACCTAAAAGATCAGCGTGACTTTTGGAAAAGTACATTTTTGCCCCACAGACCATTATGGGTCTTCTTCATTTTAAGTTTCCTTCATGAGAGTATCATTAGCAACAAAACATCAGAGTTTATCATTTTCTGTGGCATTTTGCATGTTCCATATTTTAAATGATCATTAATTAGTCTCCAACTTTTTTTGGAATTTGCATCAAAAATGAAGTTTGCAAATTAGTTCAGTATTTTTTTTCTTGGTGCTGACACTGATTACATTTTTAGATCTAGCTGTTTGAGCCTGAATATGCCTCTTTCTCACTTTGTCATTTGTTTCTCTTCTAATGATAAGATTCTTTTTTAAAGTCAATTTGTACCTTTCATTTGAGTACTAAAATCACCACTGCCCAAATGTCCATGTGTGGTGACAGCCTCTCCACATAATGCACTGAGGGCTCATACCTTCCCTCCTTCAGTTTAAAATTCTCCCTTACTTTGCTTAATGATTAACTTCAAAGTGTTAATATACAATTAAGGTCAGGCGGGCACCTCTGAGGCCCCCGCTGCCCACCTGCCCAACCCCTCGGCTTACCTGTCCTTGTACTTGATCACGGCATCCACGATCTTCTTCATCTTCTTGGTGAGGTTGGGTGGGTTGGGGGACAGCTTCTCAGCGGGCGGCCGCCCCCGCTTCTTCTGCTTCTTGCTCTCGTCGTCCTTGTCGCGGCTGCGGGTGCTGGTGGTCGGGGTAGAGGAGCCGGCGTCGCTGTCCCGCTTCCGCTTCCGTGATGATTTCTTCTGCCGGACCTCCTCTTCGATCTCCTCCAGCGTGCCCTCCTCGATGGCCTTCAGGGTCAATAGTGGTAAAATAGGAGAGCCAGCACCAAGGGTGACAAATGGAGGCCGCAGCGCAAGCCTGGGGGCCCGGCCAGGCTCGAGGCCGCAGAAGGTGGCCCTATCTCCCCAGCACGCACCCCACACGTGCCTGTCCTTAACCCAGGCCCATTTCTTCCCTACGTATTTTAAGAGCCATGGCCTCACTACACAGAGCGAAGGACAGAATCCTCTAATCCCTCCACCCAGATGTGACTGTTACTACTGTTCTAATTGTGGTAAAACACACGACAGAAAATGAACTCCTTCAACCACGGTTAAGTGTGCAGCTCAGCGGCACCGAGTACACTCACACAATGTGCGGCTGCCACCACCGTCCACCTCCAGACACTCCCCTGCCCCCATGCACGTGTGCACGATTGAGACAGCACCGGACTCACACCAACGCACCCACCGTAGCCCGTGTTTTTGCTTACTATATCCTGGGTATATCTCCTGCTGTTTTTCTGCAACATAATTTTTAAGGTCCATTTAGTATTTCATCACACAGCATGCCCTCATTTAACCTTCCCCTGTTCTTGGGCATTTGGGTTGTTTACATTTTCTGGGGGCGGGGGCGGGGGTTGCTATTCTAAATAATGCCACGACCCACATCTGTCCACAGATGGATTCATGGAAGGGAAACTGTTGAGTCAAAGCTTGAACGTGAATGATATTAACTGTTAAGTCATCCTGCCTTACTGATACTCAACGGTAACAACTAGCTTGCACGGTTTATCCCTGATAATAAAGTGATGGGAAGCCAGGTTTCCAGGGGAGCCTGAAATCAGAAAAGGGAGTGGGCCTGGACCCAAAGGAATATGCTGGTCACCTCACTTCCGTTTATCCACTGTGACTGTGTGAGTGGGGTGGGCGCAGGCGCTGAGGGTGCAGCATGAGCAGAGACCCTTGTGTAGGGGAGGCATTAACCAGAAATCTTGCAGAAGTGTTGAATGCCGGGAAGGTGAGTGGTGGCCTAAAGGTAGAGCAGACACGTCTTGGCCAGGGGCTGGAGAGAGCTTTCCAGAGGAGGCGGCACTTAAGTGCAATCTGAAGGGTAGGGGGACGGTAGGGGTAAGGCATCCAAGCTACAGGAACAGCATGGAGAGTGCATGGGTGGCAGGAGGGACTGAAAGGCTGACATGGGGGACGGTATGCACTGTGGGCCCAGGGGTTGCAGTGGGTCGAAGAATGTCTCCCCATATTTATATCCACCTGGAACTTTAGAATGTAAACTTTAGACCTAATTTGGAAATAGGGCCTTTAGAGATGGCAATTATTTTAGGATCAAGATGAGATCATCCTGTACTGGGGTGGGTCCCAAATGTAACAGGAGTGACCCCCTGAGAGACAGAAAAGGACTCACAGAGAGGCCAGACGAAGACGGGGCAGAGGTGGAGGGATGCAGCCACAAGCCCAGGAATACTTAGAGCCACCTCCAGCTGGAAGAGGCAGGGCAGGATCTTCCCTCAGTGCCTTTGGGGGGAGCCTGGCCCTGCTGACACTTTGATTTCGGATTCCCAGCCTCCTAGAACTGTGACGGATTTACTTTTGGTTCAAGCCACCAAGTTTGTGGTGGTCGTGCAGCCCCGGGAGCGGACCCCCGGGGTCTCTAGCCCTGGGGCCTGTGCGTGCAGGTAGCCTCAGGGCAAGACCCAGGAACATTCTGAGGGGTTCTGGTACAGATGGCGCCAGACTGGCTGCCAGGAAAGTGCTGCCAGCTACATGTCCACAACCCACATAGCCTAGTAGCCTAGTGCCAGTTTGGGGCAAACATGTATTTTTTTTACTAACATAGATTTTCCTGAGTATGCCATACAACAAGATGTGCTCAATGGAGAAAAAATACTCTTCAACAAATATATGGTGCTGGGACAGCTGGATTATCAGCATGTAAACAAATGAAGTTGTCCTCTAACCTTGTGCCATACACAAATATTAACCCCAAATGGACCTAATATAAGAGCTGACATTCTAAAAGTCTTGGAAGAAAATACAGGGGTGAATTATTGTGACCTTGGATTTGGCAATAGATTCTCAGCCATGACACCAAAAAGCACAAGCAATAAGAGAAAAACTGATTGGGCTTCATCAAAATTAAACACATTTGTACTTCCAAAGACACCATCAGGGAAGTGAAGAGACAACCCACAGAATGGGGGAAAGGTTTGTGGACATACATCTGGTAAGACACTCTTAACTGGGATACAGGAATGGCCAAGAAGCACATGAAAAGACGCGCAACACCATTCATGAGTCACCAGGGAAACACAATTCCAAACCACAGCGAGGAACCACCGTACACCCACTAGGAAGCCTAGAATGCAAAGGACAGGTAACAGGTGTTGGTGTGGATTTGGAGAAACTACAACCAGCATAGGCCGCTGGGGGGATGTAAAATGGTTTAGCCGCTTTGGGAAATAATCTGGGAGTTCCTCAAAAGGCTAAAATTAAACACAATTACCATCTGTTCCAGTAATTCTACTTCCAGGTATACAGCTAAGAGAAATCAAAATATATGTCCTCACTAAACCTCACACACCCAAGTTCACAGCAGCATTATTACCACCACCAGCAAGTGGACACAACCCAAATGTCCAAACAAAATGCAGGTGGTCCCCACACAATGGAATGTCATTCAGCCGTGTAAAGGAAGGACACGTGCTGGAACGTGGATAAACCTTGCGAATATTCTGCTTAGTGAAGGAAGCCAGGCGGCAAAGGATCACATGTATTGTATGATTCAATTTTCATGAAATTTCCAGAACAGGTGGTCGCCAGGGCTGGGGAGAATAAAGGGGCGGGAAGATAGCTACACAGGAAAGGGCTTCTTTGGGGGGTGACGAGACTGTTCTAGAATTGATCTGTGGTGACAGCTGCACGACTCTGAATATACTAAAACCACTAAATTGTGTATCTTGAATGGGTAAATTCTGTGGTATGTAAATTGTGTCTGAAAACAGAAAGAATGTTCACAAAACAGTACTTGGCAGAGGAGCAACTGTTTTTAAAAAGGTACCCGCTGTCTCAGAAACGCAGGGCTGGCGGCACTGCCGTGGGGGCCCACTGTGCCTTGTCGGGGTTCTCTTGTTCCTGGAGCCTGGGGCTGGGGCTCAGGCGCAGGACAACCTACCAGCCCCACCCCAAGGGTCACCTAGTCCCCTGGCTGTTTCAATGGCCTCTTCTCAGGCCCAGCTCAGCAGGCGAGCTTGAAAGTTCAAGTCTAGATTGTTCTGAGCTCCCAGGAGGGGCCCAGGGCCACCTGGCGCCTCAGACTGAGGGGCATCAGGCCCACGTTAATCAAGGGGAGTGTGACCACAGGCCCAGGCAGGCAACACGGCTTATTCCTGGGTGTGGCACTTGGCAGGGCCCAGCTGAACACCGCCGTTTCCGTCTGGGAAATGTTGCTTCATGGACATTTTTATGAAGCAATGCCAGCGATGGATTCTCAGTCACCACCTCTGCACACAGGGCCCCCGAGTGTGGGGTAGGCTCTGATCTGTCACCATGACCTCAGTGCTGGCCCCAGGGGCGGCACCTGGGCAAGCTCACGGGGCCCTTGCCAGGGCTGGGGAGGGGGCAGTGGCTGAGGCAGAAGGGCCCAAAAAACAGCTACGGCTCTGACTCAGCTGTCACTGCAGTGGCCGGGGGCCACCTACCAAAATGAGTGTCCACGACACTTTCAGGGGCAGGTGCGGCCACAAGCCTCCAGCAGGGCTACTCCCTCTCCTTCCCGTCGCTGAGCCTGGTGGTGACATGCCAGGGGCACCTGCTGATCCCTAACTTATCAGGGGGTTTTCCCGACTGAACAGTACGCAGAAAGCCAGCACCTAGCTGAGACTGGCAATACTCCAATTTCAAGAAGAGGTGAACCCTCACACCAAAAGGGCAACACCACCCGGGGTGAGTTCTGAGCTGCTCCTTCCTGCACTGGGTCAAGAGGAGGTGTGCCAACCTAATGCCGTGTTAGAAGCATCGCTGCTGTTAAGGAAAACTCACTAAGAACGGCCGTGGGTGCCTGCTCAGGTCTCAGACAGGCCTGAGCTGCAGCGGCCGAGCCTCCGCTCCCCAGGCCCTGTCCCCGGCCCTCTCCAGCATGTACCTTGAGCCACTGCTTCTCCGTCAGTGAGTCACTGTAGTCCACCTCCTTGCGGTGGCGTGAGCCTCGGCCGAACATCTTCTCCTCTTCCTCCTCGCAGGTCAGCCTCTCCACCTCGGCATCGTCCTTGATGATCCACGAGGGCAGCTCATCCTCCTCCATCAGGCGCGGCTTCCGCTTGGGGTTGCGGGCCTCCTCGCGCCTGCGGTCCAGGTCCATGCGCTGGAGAGTACAGCGAGCAGGGACAGAGGGAGAGAGGGGTCAGCATAGGGACAGCGAGTGGGCAGGGTAGGGGGCACGTAGATGCACGGACAAGGGGCCACTTCCTGCCCTGAAGGCCAGTAGTGCAAGGGCAGGTACACAGCAGCCCTGGGTGTGCAGATGCCAGCTACGGGGCTATGTGTCGGGGACAGAGAACGCTGGTAAAAATGAGAAGAGGGGCCGAAATGGGGTGACAGCTCCAGGGCACAGCCTTGGTGGGAGAGCCCCCACTCTGTTTCCAGTCTGAGATCTGCTTCCCACCCAAGGCTGAGGGGGCATCTGTGACAGATCACTGGTATGGGACTGCATTAACTCCCTCTGAAAGGGACTTCAGGACAACAGACTTGGTAGGACGGGCATTCGGCGGGTCTGAAGGCCTCGAACAGGATGGGGGCGTGTGGGTGGGTCCCAGCATCCCTACAGAATGCTCAGGCCATGAAGGAAACATGGGCCAGTTAGGAGGCATCGTGGGGCCACCCCAAGGGCCGCCCCCAGCTCCACTACCCCCCTGGGGTCCTGCTCTCACTGACACTTTGTGCAGTTTGATGTCAGCAGGGGCCTGTGAACCCCTCGGAGCATCGTGCTTCCCCAGGGTGAGAACCTGGGCACCCCAATGTGTGCGAGGTGGAGACCCGCCTCTGGGTGGGCGAGCCACGCTTACCATGAACAGGTCAAACTCCTCCTCGTGCCGGGCGATCATCTGGTTCACCGTCTCATCGTCGGGCACTTCGTCTTCTTCCTAGAAGATGTCACACGGTTAGTCCGGGTGCGGGGAGGCCGGGCTGGGCGGCGGCGGTCCCTGGGAAACGAGCTGGTGGTCCCAGTCCGGCTGCGGTGGGTGGGGACCACACGGCAGCGAGAGGCACACACGCACACGCACACGCACGCTCCGTGGGATAAGGGCCCTGCTGGCCGTCGCAGCCGAGAAGCCGAGGATTGAATGGGCGTGGAGACTGAACTACCCCTCTCACCTTTAGAGGTGGCTCCTCCAAGTCGGGGTTGACGCCCGCTGGCGGAGGGGCAGTGTGGGCGAAGCTGGCACTGCCGCTGCCCGTGCTGCAGTGTCTGCTCTGTGGATAAATAGAGGACTTCAGTCTCCAGGGCTGTCAATCCGGCGTCTTTCACCAGCAGTTTAGAAAAAAAAAACCACTTCAAAGAAAAAGCAAGTACTCATCTCTTTCCTTTCAGCCCACACTCCCTTTACTCCAAAGGGATGCAAAAAAAAAAATAAGAGTGCAAAAAAGGTAAAAAAACAAAAAATGAAAGCCGCTCATGCATCCACCACTCACGCCGGGGAGGGGGTGGGGGCCGGCGCTGCCCTCACCTCGTCCTGCTCCTCGTGCTCCAGGATAGCCTGCAGGAAGGCACGCCTCTCGTGGCTCGAGGACTTCTGGTCGAACATGCCGGCCTGGATCACCTTCTGGTCGACATTGAGCTTGTACTTGGCTGCGGCCAGGATCTTCTCCTCCACGCTGTTGACCGTGCAGAGGCGGAGCACACGCACCTCATTCTGCTGCCCGATGCGGTGGGCGCGGTCCTGCGCCTGCAGGTCCTGTGGGAAGAGATGGGGGTTAGTGCCTAACCAGCTCTTTAGAGTTTTATGGGGAAGTTGACCTGGCGACATCACTGAGGGAGGCCTCCAGCTCTCGTGCCCCCGTCTCGTGCCCCAACCAGCAGCTGCCTGAGCTGGAGGCCCAGGAATGTGTCCTGGAGCCTGTGCCAGGCCCACCTCAGCCAGATGCCCCAGAGGTATCACCTTCCACCTCACTGGTGTTTGACAGGTACTTGGGAAGAGAGACGTTTTAAGAGGACAACCCCCAGGAATTATATTCCCCAACAGTCACTGCCACAGCTGCACGGCTCCGTTCGCCTAGCCCAGGAGGGCCCTGGGCTCAGTGTGGCTGAATCAGTGAAGGCACCACCGTTCACAGGACGGGGAAAAGCCTAGAAGCAGCTTGGTGATGCCTAGTTTGGTGTGGGCCCTGCTACTTCCCTGTTGTGCGGTCCGGGCCTGGGCCCAGCCTCTGCAAGCCTCGGGATGCCCTCTGTTGACATGGCTCCTCTCCTGGCAGGTGTGCAGAGGAGCAGACGGGCGTCCAGCGCTCAGCCCCGTGCCTGGGGCAGTGCAAGCTCTGGTAAAGCACTAGCCATGGCTGGAATGCTGTTTTTCTCACACCCTCAGGAAGGTCCTATCAGGAGGGCTCTCACGACATCCTGTGTCTGGGCCCAGGAACGGGAGGGGCTGACCTTGAGATTCACACCCAATGGGGGAGGGGCTGACCTTGAGATTCACACCCAATGGATCGGCAGAAGCTACACCAGATGGGGGGACAGGAGGAATTTGGGTCCACAGCTCAGCTCCTGGCTTGGCCAGCATGCCTCCTGGCACAGCCAGCCACCGATGACACACCCTTGGCTCTCCAGCAAGCTAGAGGCCTCTGATGCTCCCCAGGGTGATGGGAGGACAGGGTTCCAGGAGGGCCTCTGCCTGCTGTCTGTCTGCAGATGGGGCTGGAACACTCGACCATCTTTCAGCAAACTGCCCAGTCACTGGGGTCCGGGCAGGAACCAGTCCCAGGCTGACAGTAAGGATCCTAACAACCACCCAGGGCATGCGCCCACCGGACAGGCTGCGATGTGCACCCCGACATGCAGGCTGGGCCCCCACAGGTGCGAGAGGAACCTGGGGCAGCCCACTGGAGGCCACGTGAAGGGAACAAGCTTGTGGGCTGAGCCGTCGCACGTCTCAGAGTGGGTCTGGCCAGTGAGTCCCCACACAAATGCTCCATGGGGCAAGTGGGCTTCCCGAGGGCTAGAAGTCGTGCCGAGAAATGGAAAACCCAGGTGCCTGCCAACTGGGGTTTGAGTAAAAAGCCTCAGGGCTGCCATACGCCAGGACACCTGGCAGCTGGTGAAACAGCTGTCTGGAGTCCCCGTGTGCTCACATGGAGCTGAAACACGGCAACTGCAAGAGGGAAGAGACACATGCTAGAACACGCTGTGTTCGCGTCAAAACCAGAACACGTGTGCACACAGGAAGACGCTGGCACATGCTCAGAAAATAGTGTGGTGGAGAAGGGGAAAATTGGACTCCTTAGTTTACGTCACTTTGCGTTACTAATACTTGCATTAACAAATAAACTATTACTTTTATAATGAAACATTGGGAAAAGTTAAAAACTTACTTTGGCATTGCTGTAGCTATAAAATACCATATCCTTGTAGCTACCGGTGTGAAGCCCTGCGTAGGGTTTATGGATAAGCAACAAGGTCAACACTACCCACAGCACATAAATTATGCCATGAATGGTCTAAAAAGGACAAGTGCACAAGAGCTCGCACAGAACGTGGCCTGGCAGGTCTTGCATCACTCAGCAGCGGCAGTGAATGCCCGCTGGTAGGGCTGGGGCACTTTCCGCTTCCTTTGTACATTTACGTAATATCAGGGTTAAAAAAGATACAGACGGAATATGTTTTATTCATAATCAGCACAATACGCTGTTTGTGTTTTGAGAAACAGAGGAAAATAAATCTTCTCTGGGCTTCTCTTCAAGGCCGCAGGAGTTGTGGGTACCACTGCTACGGACCCTGAGGCTCCCGGAGGACGCAAGGGAGGCTGGCGGGCGCTCACCGCAGCAGGCAGGGCCTCTGCCAGCCAGGTCTTACCTGGTGAGGGTTCCAGTCACTGTCGAAAATGATCACAGTGTCGGCCGACTGGAGGTTCAGCCCAAGCCCCCCGGCCCGGGTGCTGAGCAGGAAGATGAAGTACTCGGAGCCGGGCTCGTTGAAGGTCTTTAGCAGCATGCCCCGGTCCTCTGCTTTTGTGGTTCCTGGTGGGCCAGGAGAATGGGGTTAGCAGGGTCACCTGGTGGGCTGGGTGGCGGGACGGCAGCCAGGAGACACAGAGGAATACCTGCTTCAGAGAGCGGGGACAGCATCCGCATGGCCCACCGGGGCCACACGGCCATGAGCTGTGATTAGTGAGTGACGGATTCGTGGTGACACCACCTGCCACTCCTCCCACCCAAGGAGGTGAAAATGAGCTCTGCCAGGCCCTCTGTCAGAACTAAATGGGGCAGGTGCTGGGGTGCAGTGCGGGCACCCAAAACACCCGGGCAGCAGAGGCCACTCCTGTGAGCGCTCTCAGCACCAGCCCCTGCCCAGCTGTCTCTTGGGGGGGCAGGTGGCAACATTAACATCACAGCCCCAAAAATGCAGGAGGGGCCGTCGGGTGGGCAGCCAGTGGCAAGGGGAACTAGCAACTGGCGAGAGGGCTGCCTCCTGTCTCAGTCCTACAGCAAATGTTTTTCTAGATTCACAAAGAGAACTGTCTACACGAGCACACAGCTGCCTTCCAATGGGGACTCCTTCCACTTCAGGCAGGACCAGTGCCCGCCTGCACAGTCACAGGAACTCTCATGTGGCAGCCCAGGACGTGGTCCTCGGCACAGAGAGCATCAGAGGGGCATCTAGGCTCCTCGGGCTCCCGCCAGCTCAGACCAAAGGTGGCTCTGGCAACACTGAGTCATTTTTGGTGATGAAATAAACGTGAAGTGCCCCTAGCCACTTGCCTGCACATCACGATTAACAGGGTGGAGGCCCAACGCCCCATGACCCCTGTAGCCTGGCGCCAGACGTGACCCAGCTGCCCCGGGGGGGCTGAAGCTCAGGCCTGCCCCCATCCTGCACCCCCAGTCTCACTCTTGCTGCTCTGACACCGGAAGGTTCCACTGAGCCCCCACACTCCATCTGCTCTGTACCAGAGTTTCTGCTCATGCGGCAGAGCCCACATCGGGCACTGGGGATGCAGCTGAGGCTGGGCCACCACAAGTCCTCTCATCATGGAGAGAAGGAAAAATGGAGCAAACAGGCGCCGGGGGGTGGGTGGGAACATGCTCTTCTCATCTGGCCTCCCTTCTGGGGGCTTGGCACGATGACACAGCCAAGGACCAGCACCCACAAAGGCTTGGCCCCTGCCGGATGGAAGCAGATGGAGTGGCCTGGCCACCCTGGCCTTGGCAAGGAGCGTGTTCAGTTTACAAGAAGCAGGAAATTGAAGAGACATGTAAGACTTGCATTTGTGAATGTTACCCTGGACAGAATCCCAAGACTGGGCTGGAGGAAGGCAAGAAGGGCGTGCGGGCAGGCTCAGGGTGGAGGTGGAGAGGGCAGGGACCAAGAGGAGATCAGCCAGCAACCGCAGGTCCGTGGGCCGTGAAACCAGTTCCCATAAGGTACAGAGAGGTGCACGGCGGGGTGCAGAGGTGTGGGGCGTCCCGCCAGGAGACACACCTGGTGGTGAGTTTCGCTAAAGGCTCTGAGAACTTCCAGGGGGAAAGGGGAAACCTGCTTAGCCTGTTCGCTCCTGCAGCTGCCAAGTGCACATTCACTGAGCCGGCTTGCTCTTGAGGTCTGAGGGCTGGGGGCGACTCCCTGTCTGGGGCCTTCCTGGCCGGTGGACCTGGCTCCGCACACGGTCAGCATCTCACTCGGCGCCCCCTCCCTCGAGCCTCCACGCGCTGGGGAAAAGGCAGGAACGGGACTCCCCACGAGAGGGCGGGGCTGCAGCTGAGCGCTGTTCCCGGGACCTGCTGCTGCCACTCCCACAGCACTTGAATCTCAGTGCCTGCGGTGCCCGCCGGGACGGGCCTGACCGGTGAGGGCTCCACCTGGCCAGCGGAGAGAGGGGCATGTGGCTCCTAGCCGCCTAGGGAGAGCCGGCCCCGTGACCTCTGGGGGGACGGTGGGCTGCCTCTCCGTTAGGGACAATGAACAGGCAGAAGAGAAACCTGGACTGGATGCCTGAGCACAGAGCCACGATGGGGGCCAGTGGAGCCACAGCCCAAAGACCCTTCCACGTCATCTGGACACCTGGATCCAGCTGAGCCTGAAACAATCGACGCTGTGGGTTTCACTATATTTTTCTCCTTACACCCACCCAGGATATGGGTTTCTGTCTCTTCCACCGAAAACAAGACGGTCGCGCAGCAGCCCTTCATCACTGGACCCAGCATTGTAGCGCAAAGACCATAAGGTCGTGTTCAGAACAGCAGTGTCAGGTGTCGCTCGGCCGTCTGCCCCGGCCGTGGTGATCCAGCCGTGGTACCTCCGGGGCCCTGCCTCCCCGTCCTGCGGGCCTGTCACTGAGCCCGCTGCCACGCCTAGTCTCTGGGCCTCACCCCGCCTGGGGAGGGAGGGCACCGCAGCCAGAAGCCACAGCAGCCCTGGCTAACAAGGCCCCGAACAAAGGTGTCCCTTGGCCACACTCACCGTCGAGCCTGAGGTATTTGAAGCCGCGATACGCAAAGTAATCTTCCATGATCGTCATGAGGGAGGTCATCTGGCAGAAGAGCAGCACCTTATGGCTGGTGGCGCGGAGCTTGGGAAGGATTCTGTCGAGCAGCTCGAACTTCCCCGAGGCTCGGTACAGGTCCAGTCTGGGGGTGCAGGGCGGGGCGGAGAGCACACGGTATGTTAATGACGGCACTTGGCAGACGGCAGAGCAGGGAGAGTGGCTCCCATCTCCAGGCTGACCTGAGCGGGCCTACAGGGGCTGGTCACCAGGGTCAAGAGCACGCGAAGGGTTTCCTAGGCAGTCTCAGCAAAGCCATTACAACCCAACAGAAATAAACTCAGGCCAGCCTTGGGTCAGGGGTGAGCACATAGTATCACCCAACTCAATGCATGTAAGAGAGACAAGCCATGCCATGTTATTAATAATCGAGTGGGGACAATGGGCACAAACAGGGGCCACCCTGGGAGGCCAGGCCGTATCTCCATTCCATGAGAGAAACTTCAGGAGCAAAGGTTCACACTGCACAGTGCCTCTACGGCACCAACCCAGGGCAGCGTCTCCCGTACACTCCTGTCAACGACCCCATTTACGGAGGTGGAGACTGAGGCCGGGGGGACCCTGTAAATGTGGTTGTTGCTGTGCTAGGCCCCGGACCCGAACCCAGGCCTTGGGAACCCCACCACACAATTTGGTATAAAAATTGTCACACAGGTAAAGGCCTTTTTGCTCTTTCATTTGGTGACTCTGCTCTTGGAAATGGTTTATTAGCCCCGAGAAATGATGGTGGCTTTAGCTGAGAATGTCTTTAGCAAAGCTGCCTGCAGTGGTGAAGTCCAGAGGCAGCACCCCCACCCAGCAGCATGGCTTACTAAAGCCTGGCCACACTTTATAAACAGCGCGAGAGAAAACACACTTGTGGCAAGGTGGAGGGTACGCTGTACAGGGAGTAGCTCTCTGTTAGTGGGGTTTAGGCTCAGAGTGGTTAAGAGAGCTGTCAAGGGTCACAGAGCCTCGGGGTGGCAGAGTGGGGCCCGGAAGCCAGTCTGCCTCTCAGGATTAATGGCAGTTAACTCTCAAGGTAGGGAGGATTTTCACTCATTTCTTTCGGTTTGTCTGTATTTTCTAAAATGTTTGCCACCGATACACTGCCTTTCAAAATCAGACGCATGTAACAACAGCACTAAAGCCAACCAAGTAAGTGAAAAACGCCTCCCCGTGGATCGTCTGCCCACCCCTTTAAGCTCAGTATCTTCTCACCCTTGGACGATGCCACCAGTAAACCCCAGGTGCTCGGAAAAGGACTCCTGCAACAGAACGAGAGATGATGGGTGAGTCGGGGCAGGGGCGGCTGCCTGGCCCCACGCCTCATCCCGTGGAGCCCTCAGCCCAGTGCTCAGTGACTGCCCACAGCAGCTCGAGGCTGCACGGACGGTGAACACAGCTTTCCTACGTCACCGACAGGCCTGCATTCGTGCTCGTCCAATGAGGGAACGAGGTCCCAGTGTGGCTCCAGAGCCCTTAGAGACCCAGAGTGCCGAAACAGAGCCTGGGGTCACCAGTGGATCTGGAAAGATCCTAAGACTACACCGCAGTGCACGAACCAGTGTGTGCTTTTCAGAAGCAAAAATCCAGACTCTCAAGGGGCACTGCGGCCAATAAAGGTTCTGCCCCAGAGCCTTCCCAGAGAGGGAGGCTGCTCTCCGTGCTGTCCCCGGATGAGCCAGGTCACCGATCCAGAAAAGCTAGTATGCCAATGAGCAGAAGCCGTGGGATCCTAGCCAGAGGGAAATGACCCCAGAGAAGAGTCTCTGAGTGCCCAGGCTTTCAGAAGCTTTCGTTTCCACCCCGTATTTCCCCTCTGTTGTTTGGCTTCTTTACAATAAGCATGTGTAAACAGGAAATTAAAGAAACAAACGTGCAGGTGTTACCTATTTCAAATACTATATAGCTTTTCTTTTTAATTTGTCAGGGAGCAGCGACCTGGCTGTGGCCAGAGGCCGGGCAGAGCCAGATGGCTCTGGGAGAAGGGCCGCGCTGGGTGCCGCCGGGCTCACCTCGATGTGCTGGAACATGTACGGGTGGTTGCAGATCTTCCTCAGCTGCATGATGGTGTTCATCAGGGTCTTGGTGCCGCCTTTGCCCTGGGGGGCGGAAGAGGGGCTCCCAGACCGGGTCTTGCCCCTGGGGCGGGGCGGGGCGGGGCCCGTGGGATGGAAGGGAAGGGAGACTAGCAGAGAGCTGAGGCCCAACCACCAGCATGTTGCCGGGCTAGCCTGGTCCTGGGCCTTGCGGGAAGTCCCTTGGGGGCTGCAGCCAGGTGGGCCATGAAGACTAGGAAAGTTTTCAGGCTATAGGGTGAAGGAAGGATACAGGGGCTAGGGGTGGGGGGTGCAGTGGGCCGGGAAATAAACCCGGCAACAGGCAGCCACAACGGCTCACCTAAGGGCCCGGACAGAACATCACGAGGCAGGGCCACGGCCGAGGAACCTAGCACGGGACTGGGGGGCCTGGGAGGACGACCTCAGTCCCGGGGAGAAGGGAGCTAGGCCAGAGGGGCCTGGGACTTCAGAGCGCTCCCTGAAGGCAGCAGCCTGCCCAGCCCTGACTCCTCCCCACTGTGAACATAACGCCACCCCAATTTTACTTGATCAAGGTGAAGGGGGACTCAGTGGCAAGGAGGCTGAGGCAGCTCTTTCCCAGCTGGGAAGGTGGGGCTCACTAGAACATTCTAACAGCTGCAGTTAGTGTGGGCTCCATGCTGCCCACTGATGCTCCTGAAGGAGCCTGCATGTCATAAGCAAGGAGGACACCTGCCCGTAGGGTGCTGGGAGGCCCCTGGGAGGCTGCGCAGACATGGGCTATCAGGCCCTGCTCCTTCAGCCTTACTGAGCCTGCTCACACCAGCTTTACCTAAGCCACAGCTGTTCAGTGCCCTCAGATCACCATCACATTGGGCACGGACGGCAGCAATAACGGGAGACAGAGGGCCCTGCTGGGAACAGTGTGCTCAAACTCTGCACACCCACTGGCCCCCAACCAGCCCGCCCGGGACACCCAGGGCACAGGGGGCCTCAGCCAACCTTTTTGTCCTTCTCGGAGCCGTCGGTCAGCAACACGCCCTTTGCCTGCATGTGCCGGTAGAGCACGCGCTGCAGCGCAGACATGTCGCACTTGATGACATACTCCACCTGCAGGGGACACACAGCGAGGGCTGCTGGGGCAGGGGTCCCCGAGCCTGACCCCTGGCCTGGTCCACATCTGGTCTCCGAGCCTTTGGAGGCATCCTGCACTCCCCAGATGGCTGCTCTGATAGGGGCACGTGGGGTGATGAGGGGAGATGGGCTTTGGTAGATGCGCCAGGGCAGAGAAATACCGGGGGCATCCTGGGCCAGGAAGGGCAACTTGGCCACCTTCTGACGGCCTCTCCACAGTCCACCAGGAAACACAGGTCAGTACTGATGTAGTAGTCAGGGACCCGCATGCCCCACGGTGGGCAGGCCCTGGGGGCTGCTGTGGTGCTGGGCCCGAGCCAGAACCCAGAGCCATCCATGGTGGGGAGTGGGCCTAACCCCAAGTCCATGGCCTCAGAGCCCCACTGGCCCAGGCCGGGTGGACAGCAGGCGGGATTCTGTGCTCTGACCTATGCCTGCCTTCCGCTTACAGACCCGCTGGGTGCGAGTGGCCATCCCCGCGCTGGGTGCACTCTGAAATGTCAAGGCCAGACCAGGGCCATGAGACCAGGCGACCGGGCCCAGCCGGGGGAAGCCCCCGCCGCGACGCCCACGCGTTACCTTTTCCGGCAGCTGGGCCTCCACCTCCTTCTTGAGCCGCCGCAGCAGGAAGGGCCGCAGCACTTTGTGGAGACGACGGATGATGAGGATGGTTTCCTCCTCGTTCAGGTCCACCTGCAACCCCCCATGAGACACGTCACTCGAAGAAGAGGGGCGGGACTCAGGGTCACGGGGACAAGCTTAGCCTCCAGCGCCTCCCTTCAGACTCCCTTACGCTTTTTGGGGCTTAACGCAGCCCACCCTTCCTTGGGGAAAGGGCAAGGACCTGGGGCCTTCCGTGCAATTTCAGGGACAAGGAACATAAGAACCCAGGGCACCAGGCTCCGGCGGCCTGTGCTGCTTCCCCCAAAGTCAACACAACTCATGCATCTGGAAAACTGGCCAAGACGTGCAAACAAAGCTAGACAGGACCGCAGAGGCCGAGTCTCTGAATGTTCGGTGTAAACTGGCTCTGTCACTGGGAGCCCCAAACCCTGTCTCATTTCAGCCTGGAGGGGGACGGAGGGAAACACTGTGCCCCCAGGGTGTCTGCTACTCTGCTAGGAGGTCAGGTTTTTAAAAAATATTTTTAAGTTACAGGAAAATAAAACATCATCTGAACTGTTTTTTTTGGGGGGGTGTCCCCTGATCATCTCTTGGTAGAGCATTTGCTCAACCTGAAATAAAAGAAACTAGAGTATTTGCTTCCTGGCTCTTGGGATGGGGTCCGGGAGTCTGAAAACCAGGGGCCCCTTTATGATGAGAGTCTTGGAAAGACCTTGGTGTCTCCTCAGGAGGGCTTCTGCCTCAACTGGTGCCAAGGAGTGGGCACCCCATGGGAAATGGCAGCGGAGGGCCCTCTGTTCACACCGGGTGGTGGCCCCAGCTGTCCTGCAGCCGATGCAGCAGCAGCCCTGGGCAGGCCCAGCATTAACCTGTGCAGCTGGCCCCTGTCCTTGGTCACCAAGCTAAGGCCACTCAACCTCCTTCACAGATGAAGCAGCCTGCGGCCCATCATGCCCTGGACTCCCACAGCACAGGGGACGTGTGCTGGGAACCAGCTTGGGGACATCATCAAGCCAGAAAGACCTGGTCCCTGACAAACGATGTGCCATAGCCTGGTTTCCAGACTGACAGTGCCCCCAGGGCCACAGAGCGAGACGACCACAGAGCTCTTGGGAACCAAAACATCCGACCAGGTTGCTTCCTTGACTGAAACCTACTGAGCCTCCTGTGGCCCCAGGGATGACATGTGAAGTCTCCAAAGGGACTCACAGACCCATGCACCCTCTTCCCTGCCAGCCCCCAGCTATCTCGGGGCTATGCTCCCCACTGTGCCTGGGGAGCAGGGTCAGAGAAGCCCCAGGTGAGTCCCAGAGTTCACCCTCGCCACCCCTGCCCTGCTCCCCTTGGGCCCTCGTGGCTCCTCCAGCCTTGGGTGCCAGGGCCACCTTACTTGGTGAGATGCGGCTCCAGCCCAGGCCCGGCCCACCATGGTGGGAGTTTGACGCAGCCCCAGCCAGGGAAGCCAGCTGAGCCCAGGACTGCCACCTCAGGCAGAGCTCCCTGCCCCACTGCTGGCCACGCACACACCTTCTCTCCGGTCATGGCGAAGGGTGCATTGAACCACTGCTCAAAGGTGCTGCAGCTCTTGAAGATGGTGGGCAGCAGGAAGTTGAGGAGCGCCCAGAGCTCGGGGAGCTTGTTCTGCAGCGGCGTGCCTGTCAGCAGCAGGCGGCGGGGTGCCACGTAGTGCGTGTTGAGGACCTGAGTCAGCTTGCAGTGGTGGTTCTTCATGCGATGGCCTTCGTCGACGATCATGTACTTCCAGCGGATCTACGGGCCCGAGAGCAGTGGTCAGGGGAGGGGAGGCAGGGGACACCTCCGGCTTCCCAGGACTCTCACAATCAGGAGGCAAGAAGGCTCGGGGCACAACGGCAGGCTGAGGTGGGCACATGGGCACAACGTCCCTGACGAGGAACTGCTTGCCGAGTAACCAGCACACAGCACAGCTTCTATAAAGCATGGGGTGCAGACAGACAGATAGGAACACACGCCTGTGATCTGCTTTCAGCTGAACAAAGCCAGTTGCAATAAAGTATTCTGGGTTCCCAAAAAAATTCCATGCACTGGTATGCAGCACAGAAAAGCCCTCCCAAGTGACACACCTCTCACTGATAAGAAGCCCCGGCCGGGGTGGGGGCCTTCAAGGGACGAGGTTTGGTAACAGGTACATTTTCCAACAGGCAGGCTACGCTTCTGAAGGCAGGAGCGGCACAGGCAGGCTGCGTGTGAGCGCCAGGGACCTGTCAGAGCTTCCTGGCCGATGGCCTCAGGCTAGATGCTGACCCTACTGGGAGTGCGAGTGGGCAGGCGGGAGCCCCAGACCTGGTGTAAAGCCTCTGGCCCATTCAGTGCTCAGGCCTCCACCTCCTGAGGGCACAGTGAAGCCCGAATGAGGCAGTGGATGCAGGCACCCAGATGCAAAGGGCAGCTGACTGGGGCAGGGGCGCAGCGGCCATCTCCCCTGAGCGGCCCTAGTGCATGGCCCTTTAAATGGATCACGGCCACTGTCAGACAAGCTCAGGACTTTAAGAGCCTCGTCCTCCACAGGCCGAGCCCAGCTAATCATTATTCTGGTATCTTCCACAAATATATGCATATACATTTGCATCAATTAAAACAAAAAAGGGGGAAATGTGGGATTCACTTATAATTTAAGTATAAAAATCATATGAATAATCATAGTTGGCTTGATTGATTATAGTAACTGAATTAGTTTCTGTGATAGGACTGCCTTTGCATTGTTCACCTTGTGGGAGCTTGTTCACTGTATTGGAACTTGTTCGTTGCATGGTGAGCAATAATGTCTTGTGTATTGAAAAGTTGTTAAGAGAAAAAACTTCAAAAGTTCACATTGCAAGAAAAAATAATTTGTAACTATGTATGTTGAAGGATGTTAACTAAACTTACTGTGATAATCATTTCACAATTTAAAAAATGTAAAAAAAAAAAGAGCCTCGTCCTCGGCTTTGGATGGGTCTGGCTCTGCACTGAGTCAGCAAGGGTGACTCACACTGCAGGCCTGAGAGCAAGAGCCTGCCCACTGGACACCCATTCCCTGGGTCTCAGTTTCTTCGTGAGCCGGCTCAGGGGTGCATGTGAAGCTCCGGATGGCATCCAGATGACACAGCCCTGAGAGGGTGCTCCAACATCTCCATCCCAGGGTCAGGGTCTACCACTCGGCCCTCACTCCACTGGGTGGTTAGTGGTGAGACCAGGTGCAGAGTCTTCAGCCTAGACAGCTCCCCAGACCAGGACAGCAGCTTTCTGCAGGTGAGGGATGGGGCCTGCTTTAGACCCAGGTGAGCGTATGTTCTCTGTAATTCACTGATGGCCCACCTGGAGTGGCCTTCACAACTATGTCAGCTTAGAGGCTCCCAGGCCTGCACAGGCCCCACTGAATGGGCCAGGCCAGTGGCCCAAGATGACAGAACCCAAAGGGCCTCGGAGTGCTGGGCCCTGAACGTGGAGTTGTGCCCGCATTGTGGGCTGGCTTCCTGTGGGCTGTGGCGGGAACGGCTCGGCCAACAGGGCCAGAGGCCCCAGACCACCAGACACAGGCAGAGACCAGGGCAGCCGTGCCACAGCTCTACTAGGGACCCTGCAACAGGATAGGCAGGCCGGGAGGCAGTGTGTGCTGGAGCTCTCTGAGCAGAACCTCTAAGAGGAGCCAGTCTGGGTGACACACACAACAATCCTGGATCCCGGGCTCCCTGGCAGCTCACGACCGCCTGGGCCTGGTGTTTTACACAAGCTCATGTTACCTTCGCAAGGATGTGCTTGTCTTTTATGATGTACTCATAAGTTGTCAGCAAGACGTTGAACTTGCCACTCCGGAGCTGGGGGACGAAAGCGCGCCTGGCTGCCGGAGAACCCTGAGGGACACAAGGCAGGCGCTCAGCCTCCTAGGCTCTGGCAGCCGGGCGACAGCACCCTGCCAGGAGAGATGAGCCTGTCCGCCTGGGGGCTGGCACCGGGAGGCACTGAGCGAGGCTGCAGGCCCCTGCCCACCCACCCCAGCGTGTGGAGGGCCAACTGCCGGGAGGAGAAAGGCAAGTAAGTGGGTCATGGGCGCCAGGCCCTGTGGGGACCTCCTGCCTGCCCACCAGTGGCCCCAGTGGTGGTGGCCCATCCGCCCCCCGCCTCTTCGCAGGTCTCATCTCAGGCCTTCAGCATGATCCCCCCGATGGCAGCGCCAACCTCTCCCCAGTTAGCAAATGGGCCCCAACCCTCCCTGGTCTCACACTGCTGGCCCGTGTGAGCAGGGCCCCTGGGTGTACACCCAGCACTTCCTCCAGGCTCACACGCCAGGCAGGCTGAGCTCTGCCGGGTCCCTGAAGCTCCTGCCGGCAGAGCTGCTCTGAGCTCCTCGAATGTATCAAGTTCTTACTGCACATGCTGTTCCCTCTGTCGGAAGCCCCTTTTCCCCATCGTGGGGCTGAGAGCTTCACAGCAGAGTGAAGAGCCTGGACTGGGAGCCAGCAGCCAGGGGCGTGACCGGCACTGCCTCTGCTTCCCCACAGACAGCAGGCACGGTGGGCCCCACGTCACGGGGCGAGCGCATCTGGGTACGGCACTCACAGCAGGCCTCCACTGGGCCCGACACCCCGTCCGCCAGCTGCCCGTGGTGAACACTCATGAGGTCACCGCACGCGAATGGGTTTTACCCAAAGCTCAGGTGAGAAAACTGAAATCTTCCAGGGAGTGCGCTGATGTTGCCAGATTCCACACACTGAGTCAACCCGCATTAAAAAAAATAAGCATTCTCCCCAAAGTAAATGATAAATAGTAAGTAAAATCAATAAACCCACATTAACAGGGTGACCCTGCACGTGGCACACAGGCATCCCATCGCTAATGTAAGCCGGCCCGTCTGCCCTTACCCAGACACCCTACTCCTCTGCCCTGCCCTCGCCACCCCCACCTCTGCCCGCCGTGACGCACCTTGTAGGACACCTTCACCACGGAGGGAGCCCACTTGTCAAACTCGTAGGCCCAGTTAGACAGCGTTCTGAGGAAACAAGGGAGGACAGTTAGGGTCCAGTTTTGCCAACAGCTCAGTGTCAACACGAACAGCCACCGTGACCCTCAGAGCTGGCCGAATAACTGAGCCTCTGAAGGAAGGGGGGATGACCCCCCGGGTGGGAGGACGGGGATGCACGGACTGTGGCAGTGGGTACAGGGGTAGCTGCCCTAGGGCAGGAGGAGCCACGCAGCCGGAAAAGGCCGGACTGAGGAGCTGTCCTGTCACCACTGTGGGGTCACAGGCAGGTCTGGGAAGCACTGAGGGCCTGCAGCCAGAAGGCCAGGGCCTCGCTCCAGGCTAATAACTACTGGAGACTATGCTGGGGTGACACAGGACATGGGAGGCACTGCCAGTTCTCCCTGTGCCAACTCGGAAGGGAACCGGCAGCTGCTGATGGAGACCCTGAGCAGGTGAGGCCTAGCCGGCCGTGGGCAGAGGAGCTGTGCCCGAGTCAGGCGGAACTACGAGACAGAGCCTGAGGAGAGGACAGCGGCAACAAAAAGCCAAGTTTACAAGGGGGCGGGCTCTCACAGAAATACCAGGACAGAGTTTCCAGGGAGGGAGGGAGTCACTCAAAAACTCAGACAGGGTGGTTTGTAAAGACAGGACTCAAAGGCTGAGTGGCTGAGAGGGCCCGTAGCTCCCCAGCTCCTCTCTCCAAGCAGCTCTGCTGAGGGTGGGGCTGTCTCCACCTTAAACCCACAGCTCCCAGAACCAACCAGGTAGACACAGTCAGAGCCAAGAAGATAAGGGCTCAAGTCACTGGGGGAAAGTGGCTGAAAGCGCTAGAAGGTGATGGAAAGAGGGGGAGACTCAGCTGCCCTTTGACCTGTCCATCATCATGGGAATCCAGATGAAACGACGGAGGCAGTGCAGCCATCTTGCAACCAGGAGAAAAGAAGTCTGAGGGTAGAAGTCACTCACTAAGAATGTGTGCATAACGGCAGGAGCCTGGGTCGTGCCGGGCCTGCTCAGAAGGCCTGGCTCTGGGCTCTCCCTTACTGAGCACGAGCAAACCTGCCCTGGTCCAGTCATTAAAGCCTGGTTTCTACTGCAGGGAGCAACAGGGGACAGTCAGGGTACCAAGAGAGAAGCTGAAGACCAAAGCCTGAAGTTGGGGGGCACCTGCCAAGGGGAGAAGAGCTGTGAGAGAGGCAGGGAGGGGACTGAGGAGACGAGCTGGGAGACAAGAGGTCTCGAGGGGGGCAGGATAAGCAAAACTCGTGGTGGAGAGGTGCACATCCCAACGGGTGAAGGGACAGCGGGATGCTCCAAGTCTGAAATGTTCCTGAGGGCACTGGCAGCGCTCGTGTCTGGGAGGGGACGACATTCGGCAGCCTGGACCCTCGTCAGGGCGGCACACGGGCGCAAAAAAGCTGAACGTCAGCGCACGGCATAACCTCATTCAGAGGAATAGGGGAAGCGAGCCAACTTAACCTCAGAGAGGTGTTTTACCTAGAAACCGTTAAGCCCACAGACCAAAGGCACTGATCTAAACCCTGTACTCCACTGGTAACAGTGTCCCTCAGAAGTTAACTATTGCCAAGTGCTGTAAACATATGTACATGGACATACGCACATGTATGTATGCTGGGAATGAAGAAATAAGCAAGGAGAAAGCAGGAAAACAAGCCCTGTGGTCCTGGCAGAGAGTCGGAGACAGCAGTGTGGATGTGTTTAGCTGAACAGACACACAGAGGGCTTTGAAATCATGTTAGTCATGTGTGTACGAGGGTGAGCACAAACAGGTATATTCCCTAGTGGCGAATGCTGAGAGGGCCTGCAAGTAACAACGTCCCAGCAGCTAGGAGCGCACCCGGCACCCGGGTCTTGGTCCTTGTCCCATTCTCTAGTGGGAGAAACTCAGGCTTCCTGGAGAAACGGCAGATACTGAGCCTAGGTAGGAAAAGGACTGAGCGTGGTGCATCTTTGAGCGCCTAAAAGCAACTCGGTGAGCAAAAAACCCACGATGATGGAGCACGTCAAAGGGACAGAGCAGCCAACTGAAAGAGCTCCCAATGGCCAAAGCGGGAATGATTTGGGCACAAAAAGAACCTATAATTGGAGTAGAGTCCAATGTCTAAAATAAATACCCCTAAGTCCATACTGACACAGATGAATGAATGAATGAACAAACGGGTAGAGCAGGTAAATCTTCCGCAAAGAAGAGTTCCAAATAATTTACAGAGCTATCTCCCTTACAGGAAGTGGACCTGAACTGTCCACCTATTTTCTAGTCAGAAAAACCTGGGCTTCCTGGAGAAATGGCAGACACAGAGCCTGGGAAGAAAATGGACCTAGTGACTTTTCCAGAATACAGTACAGAGGGGCGAGAAAAGAGCGACTTCACAGCAGAGACACCTGCCAAACACAACCTCAGCCAGGTGACCAAGGTCATTATCAACAGTGACAAGTCATGCCATCAGTAATGCCCTCGCTATGTTGTGACGAGAGGGGAGCTTCACCTTGGTGGCCTGCCAGCCCCACACTGCTTTCTCATTTAGCATGAGAAAATCACCAGAGCGGCTCAGGCTGAGGGACAGTGCGGAACACCTGCCCGTCTCCATGCCTGGCAAGGTCCATCAGTTTCCCTGCAGAACCTGAGGACGGCTCGCAGACCGGAGAAGGCTGAGGAGACGTGAAGGGTGAATGCGATTTGGGATCCTGGAATCGGAACCGGACATCAGGGAAAACTAGTGACATCCAAACAAAGGCTGGAGTTTGGCTCAAGGCCATGTGCCCATGCTGGTTCCTTTGAGACAAAGGAAACAGGCTTGTAAGATGTTATCCCCAACAGGGGGAGCAGGGAAGAGCACACGGGAGCTCGCTCTAGTACCTTCGTGACATTTCTGTGAATCTAGAACTGTTCTAAAGTAAGCCACTGACCCAGTAAAATGACAGGGACATGCTGGAGGGACACAGGATCCACCCTGAAGGGTCTCCGCAGGCCAAATCTGGGGCAGCTGAAGCAACACAATAAAACACGAGCCTCCGTTCTGAGCTCTAATAGTGATAGAGCCCATTCTGACAAAAAGGGTTACACGAGTAAGTAAGTAAATAGAAGAGAAGCGGCAGTTCTTCCTCCTGGTGGGATTCCGGTACATGGGCAAGGCCTGACAGGAAGAGAAAACCACTGCTCGGAACCTCCCGCAGTGATAATCACTGCAGGCGAGACTCATCTGGTGGGTGCTGCGATTCCCGGGGAAAATGCTGAGAAATGGGTATTTCCATGGTTTCTCTGTGCCTTCCCACAAAGGCCTTACAAATCAGAAAGGAAAACACTGAGGTGGACGTGGGATAAACAGCCGCACCACGCGGCCAAGACCACAGTGAGCCTCTCCGGGGATGCGCCACCTCCCGCCTCGAGGCCCTCCCTGGAGATTCTCACCAACACGTCAGAGGCAGACACATTGACAAATACGATCTGAGGGCCAGGGCACCAAAAGCCTGGCCGGGATTTAAGTGTCATGATCCCCAAGGACCTAGATGGACAGGGACACTGTCAGGTCACAGAGAAGGGACACGGACAGGGAAAGTGCGACCCCGCGCTGGAGGAGGGCCGTTACTGGGGAAATCGGCAGCATCTGCTGTCGAGGCCTCCAGATTTGTTAAAAGTGTTAAATCATTAGTACCTTCTTGGTATTAGTAACTGTCCTGGGTCATGAAAGATTTGGGAGGCCGAGTGAAAGATATACAGGAATTCTTTTCTATTATTTTTGCAATTGTTTATAAATCTGAAGTCATTGCAAAATGAAAATTGCAATAAAAAAAAAAAACCCATCCTGTAGAATAACACTCTGTAGAAAGCAACTGTGGTGATAAAGTCACGCCTTGGGGGTCACAGAGAAAAGGGGTCTTCAGCCCCTGGGGGCTGGGAGACAGGGCCCAGAGAAGTGCCACGGGGGGCTTAGAGCCAGCTGGGTCTGACCACAGGAAAGCCCCCTGTCGTGGGCCGGGGCCCTTCCTCAGCACTGCAGAAACAGAGCTCTCGCCCCACTGATCTGTTCCTGCCTAGGCAGCCCAATTTATACCACCACGAGGAAGGGAAGGCAGAGGAAGAAATATACTTCTCCAAGTAAATCCTGGGAGGGGTCCAGGCCCCAGCCGTAGCTGCATGGTCTCTGGAGGCCTAGCCATTTTAAGCTGGAGGACATTTCCTGTAGGGTCAGGGCATGAGAACTCGGCCTCCCTCCTGGGAGCTGTCTTCCCCCTCCAACAGCTGATCTGAGGCCAAGAACATCCCCACCAAGGGCCGCGATGATGGTAAGGAGTTCCCTTCCAGGGCTAGGCCAAGTGCACACAGAGGCCTGGCCACATCGGAGCACACCAACCCCCAGGCCCGTGACTGGTTTGGTGCCTGACAGGAGACCGGAGCTAGCCCTGGAACTTCCAGAAAAAACCTGGGGAAGAGCTCATTTTGTACCATGTGCGGAGCTGGGGGGAGGGATGCCCAGAGCACACAGCGGAATTGTGGCCCCGGGGAGCGGAGATCCTCCTTGGGATGCACTCTGGGTAGCCGACCACTCCCGAGCGTCTGTGTTGCCCAGGCTAGGCTAGGGTGTGAGTGACAGGGATCAGCACCCCGGAAGGGAAGCTGTCGGCACCCCGGAAGGGAGCAGAAACAAAGTTTGCTCCAAGGGTTCCATGCCACTCTCCCAACGGGAGGTCCCCTGGCTCCTGCAACAACCTTGTGTGGAATTTGCTGGTAATGGGGCTTGAAGAAGACCTCAAGGACACCCTGTGAGAACTGCCCCATTAGGGACGACCGATGGGCACTCCACCACCCCCTCTTCTACTGTTCTGTCCCTTGAAAGCGGAAGCAGGTGTTAACAGGCTGAGCTGTGTGCACCAGAATTCATATGTTGAAGTCCTCACCCTCAGGACCTCAGAATGGGGCTTTATTTGGAGACAGGGCACTTAAAGACGTAAAGAAGTTAAAATGAGGTCATTAGGGTGGGCCCTCTTCCAATAGGCCTGTGGTCCTCGTAAGAGGAGGAAATCTGGACACAGACACGCACAGAGGGAAGACAGTGTAAGAGCACAGAGAGAAGGCGCCACCTACAAGCCAAGGAGAGAGGCCTCAGGAGACCACAACCCTGCGGACACGCTTCCTCTAGGCCTCCAGGAAAATGCTGCCGTTGCTGAAGCCACCCAGGCTGTGGTGTGCCGTTCCGGCAGCCCGGGCAGACCAGCACGTGGGGGCCTGGGCGCCGGCTGGGGAGCCCGGAACCCCGGGCGCACTTACGAGAGAGGCACTATGATGAGGAAGGGCCCGTTGATCCGCTTGTGCTCCATGAGGTACGTGATGAGCGCGATGGTCTGGATGGTCTTCCCCAGGCCCATCTCGTCGGCCAGGATGCCGTTCAGGTTGTTATTGTACAGGGACACCAGCCACTCCAAGCCTTTGATCTGCACGGAGGGGCAAGAGGCCAGCCCTGAAGCCCTGCTCGGGCGCGAGAGGACTCCCCGCGCTCTGGAGAAGCGGCACACCCGGGACCACAAACATGTGCTGGGCCCGCGGCCCAGTCCCTCTGAGTTAGGCTCCCCCTCAGCAGTCAATCCCGCCGAACCGCAGGGCTGCTGTGCTCGTGGGACATGCTGTCAAGTGTCTTGCTCCAGTGCACACCTGAACGGGTTTCTAACTGAGGGCACGGAGCTCAGGGTGCTGGCTGCCGACACGGCTGCCCACACCCCTCGCTGCCTCACACCGTGCAGCTCCAGGGAACACAAACCCACACCTGTGCACCCACAGGGGGACCCTGTCCTGCTCGGCCACGCCCGAGCTGTGTGATAATTTTGAGGAAATCGTTGCAAACTTCTCTGTTCCTCATCCTCAACCAGCCTGTAAAATGCAGGGGATGACCGCACCTTCTCAGTAAGGCTGTTGGGGGTCAGAGGCTAACAGTGTAGACCGTGCTCCCGTTCGTTCTGCTGGCGCCTATCAAGCACCCAGCAGATCCAGATCACAAGGTCCGTTTCCTCCCGTGGCTAGCCTAATGGATCAGGTCTCTGCTTTACAGATGGGGGAACTGAGGCTCACAGGAGAAGGGCTTCTGGCTCAAAGACATAGACTGGATTGTGAACTTGGGTCTGCCTGACTTCAGCGCTCACCCACAACCTGGGGACCCCTTAGTCGAGCCCGCTCTGTGAACAAGGCCCCTCCAACCTCACCTGGTACTGTTTGAGGACGCCATTGACCATAAGCGCTGACTGCTTATCCACTCTCTCAGTGACGGCGTGGGCCACGGCATAGTAGGACTGCAGACCACGAGCAAGAGCCTGGGACACGCCGTACTCATCATCAACATCTTGCTTGGCGTTCCTGGGAGTAACACGGAAGCACCATGTGAGGACACACGTTCCTATCTATGACAACGTGCTTTGGCCACAAGCCTCTGTAGAGTGGCCCCTTACACCCAATGAAATGACCCATGGCCTGACCCCTAAGGAGCAGAAGGGCAGCCTGAGGACAGGTAAGGCAGCAATCCTAGTCGAGGGGTTGCCCAAGGTGGGACTCTAAGTGTCACCCTACTTTCCCGGAGCTGAAAGAGAGTCACTGTCACATCAATGACTGTTACCAGAGGCTGGTCCTATGTTGCACTCTCTCTACCAAGACTTCACAAGCCTAAATGGAAAATGTACACTAACAGCCTTGCACGAAATCAGAAGAATCATTTCTATTTTGGCTGTTCTGTGATCCTATCTGGAATCCTTTTAAAAAGTGACTTTAAGCTATTTCCATTTTACTGCCGTGACAGATATCTGTGCTGCAACTTCTGTCATACTGTTCCACGCTGTGCTGCGGTTTCTGTTTTTCTATCTCCTTACAAATCCTCCACAGTGAAGCTTTGTTTTCTTAGCTTAGTGGGGTTTTCCCCATTTCTTTTGACGATTTCTAAGGGTTATATATTTGTCCTAATGACTGCCTTCATCCCAATCACACAGAACTTTCAATCTATTTCTTCGTAAGAGTATCTACTACCTCCCTACCATAAGCAATGAACGTAGTAAGTTGTTCATTGCTCTAATAAGAGCAGGAGATGAGGTATAATCTAAATGCCCATGGAGGGACAGGCTGCATACGGGACAGTGTAACAGGCAATGCCACGCTGTCAGTGCTGGGGGACAGTGACACTGCTCTCTTACACACAAAGGATCGCTCTGGAGAGAGTGCTTGGTACATAAAGCAAGGGGCAGAACAGCATGTCCCAGACATGTGCATAAATGAAAAGACAAACATACACGCCTTTTGGTTGCTGACACAGAATCTCTGGAAGACACACGACGCTGGGATTAGGTTCTTCCAGGGTGGGAATGGGTTCGGGGATGGGGGCTAAAGAACAGGAGTGGCATGGCCTTTGCTGTAAACATCCAACTACCCCAAAAGCACATGGGAACGGACAGAATATTACTAGAGCTCTATAGAAATGTATGAAATAGAAGTAAATCAATTTGGTCTATCTGTGGTCCCACAGTGGCTGCCGGTTGGACAGTGGTGAGGGCCATCCAGGGAGAGGCTGGGATTCTAATGGTCCCGCGGGTGCCACCGGGATGGGAGCTGGCGGGCAGGAGAGCATGGAGGGCGCCTTACTCGATGATGTGCCGGGCGTCGACCTCAGAGACATCGTCGCTGTCTGGGTCTGGAATCTTCTTCTTCTCCTCCGCGGGCAGGGAGGGAGGCTGTGCCGGCTGCGGCTGCTCTTCCTCCTCCTCCTGGCAGGAGGCAAGCCTGGTCACCTCAGGTCACCCCCCAGGGACAGGCGCAGGGCGCCCAGGGAGTAGACACACTTTTAGAAGCAAGTGATGGCTTTTTTTTTCCATAACCCTCGTGCCCTCTTCCTATTGTGGAATGCTTTGTGCCTCATGTTTGCATCTTTTTTTTTTATAGGAAATTCTCTATTTTTATTTAACTGAACATATAACACAAAAGTATGATATTGGAGACAATCTTTTAAATTAATTGAAAAAATACAAATTGAAATTGGAGTTGTTTAATTACCAGATTATGTTTTCATAATTTTATCTGCCTTTGATTTGGAACTAGAAACCTAATACTTTTGCAGATTATACTTTCAGATTAATATTGAACATTAAGATGTGAAGTAAGGATTTAGCCTTGAATCCTTTTATATATATACATATATATATATTTTTTGCTATTATTAATATAGTTACATGAGCAACACTATGGTTACTAGACTCCCCCTATTATCAAGCCCCCACCATATACCCCATTGCAGTCACTGTCCATCAGCGTAGAAGGATGTTATAGAATCACTACGTGTCTTCTCTCTGTTATACTGCCTTCCCCGTTACGCCCCCATCCGACCCAAACACTCGCTACATTATGTGTGCTAATTGTAATAGCCCTTTTTCTCCCTTACCCCTCCCTTCCCACACATCTTTCCCAGTCCCTTTCCCTTTGGTAACTATTAGTCCGTTCTTGGGTTCTGTGAGTCTGCTGCTGTTTTGTTCCTTCAGTTTTTCCTTTGTTCTTATACTCCACAGATGAGTGAAATCATTTGATACTTGTCTTTCTCCGCCTGGCTTATTTCACTGAGCATAATACCCTCTAGCTCCATCCATGTTGTTGCAAATGGTAGGATTTTTCTTCTTATGGCTGAATAATATTCCATTGTGTATATGTACCACTTCTTTATCCATTCATCTACTGATGGACACTTAGGTTGCTTCCATATATTGTAAATAGTGCTGCAATAAACATAGGGGCGCATCTATCTTTTTCAAATTGGGCTGCTGCATTCTTAGGGTAAATTCCTAGGAATGGAATTCCTGGGTCAAATGGTATTTCTATTTTGAGTTTTTTGAGGAACCTCCGTACTGCTTTCCACAATAGTTGTACTACTTTACATTCCCACCAGCAGTGTAGGAGGGTTCCCCTTTCTCCACATCCTCACCAACATTTGTTGTTGTTTGTCTTTTGGATGTTGGCCATCCTCACTGGTGTGAGATGATATCTCACTGTGGTTTTAATCTGCATTTCTCTGATGACTAGTGATGTGGAGCATCTTTTCATGTGCCTGTTGGCCATCTGAATTTCTTCTTTGGAGAAGTGTCTTTTCAGCTCCTCTGCCCATTTGTGAATTGGCTTATTTGCTTTTTGTTTGTTGAGGTGCGTGAGCTCTTTATTTGGATGTCAACCCCTTGTCAGATATGTCATTTGTGAATATATTCTCCCATACTGTAGGAAGTCTTTTTGTTCTACTGATGGTGTCCCTTGCTGTATAGAAGCTTCTTAGTTTGATAGAGTCCCATTCGTTCATTTTTGCTTTTGTTTCCCTTGCCTGGGGAGACATGTTCATTAAGAAGTTGCTCATGTTTATACCCGGTTTTTGCCTATATTTTTTTCTAAGAGTTTTATGGTTTCATGACTTACATTCAGGTCTTTGATCCATTTTGAGTTTACTTTGGTCTGTGGGGTTAGACAGTAATCCAGTTTCATTCTCTTACATGTAGCTGTCCAGTTTTGCCAACACCAGCTGTTGAAGAGGCTGTCATTCCCCATTCAATATCCATGGCTCCTTTATCAAATATTAATTGACCAAACATGCTTTGGTTTATACCTGGGCTCTCTATTCTATTCCACTGGTGTATGGGTCTGTTCTTGTGCCAGTACCAAATTGTCTTGATTACTGTAGCTTTGTAGTAGAGCTTGAAGTAAGGGAGCATAATCCCCCATGCTTTGTTCTTCCTTCTCAGGATTGCTTTGGCTATTCGGGGTCTTTTGTGGTTCCATATGAATTTTAGAACTATATGCTCTAGTTCACTGAAGAATGCTGTTGGTAATTTGATAGGGATTGCATTGAATCGGTAGATTGATTTAGGCAGGATGGCCATTTTGACAATATTTATTCTTACTAGCCAAGAGCATGGGATGAATTTCCATTTATTAGTGTCCTCTTTAATTTCTCTTAAGAGTGCCTTGTAGTTTTCAGGGTATAGGTCTTTCACATACTTGGTTAGGTTTATTCCTAGGTATTTTATTCTTCTTGATGCAAGTGAATGGAATTGTTTTCCTGATTTCTTGTTCTGCTAGTTCATCATTAGTGTATAGGAATGCAACAGATTTCTGTGTATTAATTTTTTATCCTGCAACATTGCTGAATTCAGATATTAAATCTAATAGTTTTGGAGTGGAGTCTTTAGGGTTTTTTATGTACAATATCATGTCATCTGCAAACAAGGACAGTTTGAGCTCTTCCTTGCCGATCAGGATGCCTTAATTCTTTGTCTGATTGCCGTGGCTAGGACCTCCAGAACTATGTTGAATAAAAGTGGGGAGAGTGGGCATCCTTGTCTTGTTCCCGATCTTAAATGAAAAGCTTTCAGCTTCTCGCTGTTAAGTATAACGTTGGCTGTGGGTTTGTCATATATGGCCTTTATGATGTTGAGGTTCTTGCCCTCTATACCCATTTTGTTGAGAGTCTTTATCATGAATGGATGTTGAATTTTGTCAAATGCTTTTTCAGCATCTATGGACATGATCATGTGGTTTTTGTCCTTTTTATTGATGTAGTGGATGATGTTGATGGATTTTGGATTGCTGTACCATCCTTGCATCCCTGGGATGAATTCCACTTGATCATGATGGGTGATCTTTTTGATGTATTTTTGAATTTGGTTTGCTAATATTTTGTTGAGTGTTTTTGCATCTATGTTCATCAGGGATATTGCTCTGTAATTTTCTTTTTTTGTGGTGTCTTTGCCTGCTTTTGGTATTAGACTGATGTTGGCCTCGTAGAATGAGGTTGGGAGTATTCCCTCCTCTTCTACTTTTTGGAAAACTTTAATGAGGATGGGTATTAGGTCTTCACTAAATGTTTGATAAAATTCAGCAGTGAAACCATCTGCTCCAGGTGTTTTGTTCTTAGGTAGTTTTTTGATTATCAATTCAATTTCTTTGCTGGTAATTGGTCTATTCAAATTTTCTGTTTTTTTCCTGGGTCAGCCTTGGAAGGTTGTATTTTTCTAGAAAGTTGTCCATTTCTTCTAGGATATCCAGTTTGTTACCATATAATTTTTCATAGTATTCTCTCATAATTCTTTGTATTTCTGTGGTATCTGTAGTGATTTTTCCGTTCTCATTTCTGATTCTGATTATGTGTGTAGACTCTCTTTTTATCTTGATAAGTCTGGCTAGGGGTTTATCTATTTTGTTTATTTTCTTGAAGAACCAGCTCCTGCTTTCATTGATTCTTTCTATTGTTTTATTCTCCTCAATTTTATTTATTTTTGCTTTAATCTTTATTATCTCCCTCTTTCTACTGACTTTGGGCCTCATCTGTTCTTCCTTTTCTAGTTTTATTAATTGTGACTTGTAGACTGTTCATTTGGGATTATTCTTCTTTCCTGAGGTAGGCCTGTATTGCAATATATTTCCCTCTTAGCACAGCTTTCGCTGCATCCCACAGATTTTGTGGTGTTGAATTATTGTCATTTGTCTCCATACATTGCTTGATCTCTGTTTTTATTTGGTCATTGATAAGACTGATTATTTAGGAGCATGTTATTAAGCCTCCATGTGTTTGTGGGCTTTTTCGTTTTGTGTAATTTATTTCTAGTTTCATCATGCCTTTGTGATCTGAGAAGCTGGTTGGTACAATTTCAATCTTTTTGAATTTACTGAGGTTCTTTTTGTGGCCTAATATACGATCTATTCTTGAAAATGTTCCATGTGCACTTGAGAAGAATGTGTATCCTGTTGCTTTTGGATGGAGTGTTCTGTAGATGTCCGTTAGGTCCATCTGTTCTAATATGTTGTTCAGTGTCTCTGTGTCCTTACTTATTTTCTGTCTGGTTGATCTGTCCTTTGGAGTGAGTGGTGTGTTGAAGTCTCCTAAAATGAATGCATTGCATTCTATTTCCCCCTTTAATTCTGTTAGTATTTGTTTCACATATGTAGGCGATCCTGTGTTGGGTGCACATATATTTATAATAGGTATATCCTCTTGTTGGACTGACCCTTTTATCATTATGTAATGTCCTACCTTGTCTCTTGTGACTTTCTTTGTTTTGAAGTCAATTTTATCTGATGCAAGTACTGCAACTCCTGCTTTTTTCTCACTATTAGTTGCATGAAATATCTTTTTCCATCCCTTTACTTTCAGTCTGTGTATGTCTTTGGGTTTGAAGTGAGTCTCTTGTAGGCAGCATATAGATGGGTCTTGTTTTTTTATCCATTCAGTAACTCTATGTCTTTTGATTGGTGCATTCACACCATTTACATTTAGGGTGATTATTGATAGGTATGTACTTATTGCCACTGTAGGCTTAAATTTGTGGTTACCAAAGGTTCAAGGGCAATTCCCTTACTATCTAAAAGTCTAATTTAACTTATTTTGTAATCTATTGCAAACTCAACCTAAAGGTTTTTTTTTCCTCCTCCATTCTTTGTATGTACTCTTTGTCTTCCCTTGAATGATATCTGAATAGCCTTAGGAATACTTCCATCTATAGGAGTCCCTCCAAAATGCCCTGTAAAAGGTGGTTTGTGGGAGGTAAATTCTCTCAGCTTTTGCTTATCTGTAAATTGTTTAATCCCTCCTTTAAATTTAAATGATAACCTTGCCAGGTAGAGTATTCTTGGTTCAAGGCCCTTCTGTTTCATAACGTTAAATATATCATGCCACTCTCTTCTGGCCTGTAAGGTTTCTGTTGAGAAGTCTGATGATAGCCTGATGGGTTTTGCTTTGTAGGTGATCTTTTTTCTCTCTCTAGCTGCTTTTAAAAGTCTGTCTTTATCCTTGATCTTTGCCATTTTAATTATTATATGTCTTGATGTTGTCTTCCTTGGGTCCCTTGTGTTGGGAGATCTGTGCACCTCCATGGCCTGAGAGACTACCTCTTTCCCCAGACTGGGGACGTTTTCAGCAATTACCTCCTCGATACTTTCTATCCCTTTTTCTCTCTTCTTCTTCTTCTGGTACCCCTATAATGCGAATACTGTTCCATTTGGAAAAGTCACACAGTTCTCTCAATAATCTTTCATTCTTAGAGATCCTTTTTTCTTTCTGTGCCTCAGCTTCTTTGTATTCCTCTTTTCTAATTTCTATTCCATTTACCATCTCTTCTACTACATCTAATCTGCTTATAAATCCCTCCACTGTATGTTGCATTTCAGATATGGTATTTTTTTTAATATAATTTATTTTATTATCATTAATTTATAATTACATGTGCAATATTACAATTATTAAACTACCCCTTCATCAGGTCCCCCCCACCAACCCCATTACAGTCACTGTCCATCAGCATAGTGAGATGCTATAGAATCACTACTTGTCTTCTCTGAGTTCTACTGCCCTCCCAGTACCCCCCCAACATTACATCTGCTAATCGTAATGCCCCTTTTTCCCTCTTATCCCTCCATTCCCGCCCATTTTCCCCAGTCCCTTTCCCTTTGGTAACTATTAGTCCGTTCTTGGGTTCTGTGAGTCTGCTGCTGTTTTGTTCCTTCAGTATTTTTTTTTTGTTCTTATACTCCACATATGAGTGAAATCATTTGATACTTGTCTTTTTCAGCTTGGCTTATTTCACTGAGCATAATACCCTCTAGCTCCATCCATGTAGTTGCAAATGGTAGGATTTCTTTTCTTCTTATGGCTGAATAATATTCCATTGTGTATATGTACCACATCTTCTTTATCCATTCATCTACTGATGGACACTTAGGTTGCTTCCATTTCTTGGCTATTGTAAATAGTGCTGCAATAAACACAAGGGTCCATCTGTCCTTTTCAAATTGGGCTGTTGCATTCTTAGGGTAAATTCCTAGGAGTGGAATTCCTGGGTCAAATGGTATTTCTATTTTGAGTTTTTTGAGGAACCTCCATACTGCTTTCCACAATGGTTGAAATAATTTGCAGTCCCACCAGCAGTGTAGGAGGGTTCCCTTTTCTCCACATCCTCACCAACATTTGTTGTTGTTTGTGTTTTGGATGTTGGCCATCCTCACTGGTGTGAGGTGATATCTCATTGTGGTTTTAATCTGCATTTCTCTGATGATTACGATGTGGAGCATCTTTTCATGTGCCTGTTGGCCATCTGAATTTCTTCTTTGGAGAAGTGTCTATTCATGTCCTCTGCCCATTTCTTAATTGGATTATTTGCTTTCTGTTTGTTAAGGTGCATGAGTTCTTTTATATATTTTGGATGTCAACCCTTTATCAGATATGTTTTTTATGAATATATTCTCCCATACTGTAGGATGTCTTTTTGTTCTACTGATGGTGTCCTTGCTGTACAGAAGCTTTGCAGCTTGATATAGTCCCACTTGTTCATTTTTGCTTTTGTTTCCCTTGCCCGGGGAGATATGTTCGTGAAGAAGTTGCTCATGTTTATGTCCAAGAGATTTTTGCCTATGTTTTTTTCTAAGAGTTTTATGGTTTCATGACTTACATTCAGGTCTTTGATCCACCTTGAGTTTACCTTTGTGTATGGGGCTAGACAGCAGTCCAGTTTCATTCTCTTACATGTAGCTGTCCAGTTTTTCCAACACCAGCTGCTGAAGAGGCTGTCATCTCCCCATTGTATATCCAAGGCACTTTTATCAAATATTAATTGACTGTATATGTTTGGGTTAATGTTTGGATTTTCTATTCTGTTCCACTGGTCTGTGGGTCTGTTTTTGTGCCAATACCAAATTGTCTTGATTACTGTGGCTTTGTAGTAGAGTTTGAAGTCAGGGAGTGTAATTCCCCCTGTTTTATTCCTCCTTCTCAGGATTGCTTTGGCTATTCGGGGTCTTTTGTGGTTCCATATGAATTTTAGAATTATTTGTTCCAGTTCATTGAAGAAAGCTGTTGGTAGTGTGATAGGGATTGCATTGAATCTGTAGATTGCTTTAGGTAGTATAGCCATTTTGACAATATTTATTCTTCCTAGCCAAGAGCATGGGATGCATTTCCATTTGTTAGTGTCCTCTTTAATTTCTCTTAGGAGTGTCTTGTAGTTTTCAGAGTACAGGTCTTTCACTTCCTTCGTTAGGTTTATTCCTAGGTATTTTATTCTTTTTGATGCAATTGTGAATGGAATTGTTTCTCTGATTTCTCTTTCTGTTAGTTCATCATTAGTGTATAGGAAAGCAACAGATTTCTGTGTGTTAATTTTGTATCCTGCAACTTTGCTGAATTCAGATATTAGTTCTAGTAGTTTTGGAGTGGAGTCTTTAGGGTTTTTTATGTACAATATCATGTCATCTGCAAATAGTGACAATTTGACTTCTTCTTTACCAATCTGGATGCCTTGTATGTCTTTGTTTTGTCTGATTGCTGTGGCTAGGACCTCCAGTACTATGTTGAATAACAGTGGAGAGAGTGGGCATCCTTGTCTTGTTCCCGATCTTAGATGAAAAGCTTTCAGCGTCTCGCCGTTAAGTATGATGTTAGCTGTGGGTCTGTCATATATAGCCTTTATGATGTTGAGGTACTTGCCGTCTATACCCATTTTGTTGAGAGTTTTAATCAGGAATGGATGCTGAATTTTGTCAAATGCTTTTTCAGCATCTATGGAGATGATCATGTGGTTTTTGTTCTTCTTTTTGTTGATGTGGTGGATGATGTTGATGGATTTTCGAATGTTGTACCATCCTTGCATCCCTGGGATGAATCCCACTTGATCATGGTGTATGATCCTCTTGATGTATTTTTGAATTCGGTTTCAGATATGGTATTTCTTAATGATTGAATCTCCACCTTAAATTCATTCCTGAGGTCTTGAATATTTTTCTGTACCTCTATAAGCATGTTTATAATTTTTATTTTGTACTCTCTTTCTGGAAGATTTGTGAGTTCGGTTTCATTTGACCCTCTTTCTGGGGTTTGTGAGATTTTGGCCTGAACCATGTTCTTTTGACGTTTCATATTTCTGTGTGGTGTCCACTAGTGTCCAGAAACTCCAGTCTCTGGAGCTGCTCAGCCCCTAGACTGAGGTTGGGGGATGTAGGGGAGCAGAGGTGGTGCCTGGGGGGGAGGAAAGATCTGTTTCCTGCTTCCCGTCTGCGGTGCCTGTCTCCAGTGTCAGAGGCAGTAGGCCAAGCACACACGGGTAATCTTCTGTGCTTTGCGTCTATAGCTATTGTAGGCCGGGCCTTCCTCTGGCTGGCCTGACACCTGCACAGTGACTGCGGGTTTGCAAGCAGGTGCCTGCAGGCCAGTAAGAAGGCTAGGCAGGCTGTGTGTCACAGTGGGGAGCCTTGGAGCTGAGTAGGCAGTCAGGGGGATGGAGCACCTGAAGCTCCTCAAAGTTCCCAACCAGCTGGGCAGAACGCGCCCAGGCAACCTTGTCCAGCTCTCCTCTCCCTTCTCCTGCAGAGCAAGCTCCATGCAAACCCAGCCCCTTCAGCAACCCTCTGGCTGCTAGGAAGCCTCTCAGACTCCTTGCCTTTCCTCTGACACAGAGCAGCCGGGTGTGGATCCCCTATTCCACAAACGGCCGGAATGTCAGTTTCGCAAGCACTTCACCTGTCCGAGCTCCCCGACACCCAGGGTACCACACAATATAGGATTCTGGTCACAAAGCAGATGTCCAGGACCAGGTGTCCAGCAGTCCCTGGCTTTCACCCCGTCCCGTGCTCTGTTTCTCTTCCTCCTGCTGGTGAGCTGGGTGGGGCAAGGGCCTGCGTCCCGCCGGATTAAGGCTTTCATACGTTATCCTGTTTCTTGAGGTCTGCTGTTCGTGAGGTCTGTACGCAGTGGGGTTCAGCCTTCTTTCTTGTTACTGTCTGAAGGTTAGCTGTATTTATTAACTATATTTTTGTACTGTTTGTGGTTTTGGGAGGAGCTCTCCGTCTCACCTCTCACGCCGCCATCTTGAATCTCCTGCATCTTCTTTTAATTGCTTAGTGTATGATTTGTATGATTTTGTTTTCCTAGCACTGAGTCTGGACACTTCTTTTTAAGGCCATCCAGGATATTCCTGTACTTTTTTACTAACAGTGGACTCCTTATGGCCCCTGCCTCCACTACACAATGCAGTCTACACGTTTGTTTCTGGCCCAACCAACTCAAGCAGTCTTCCACTTACTTCTCTTAGATTTTCTAAGTATTAAACATTTGAAAATCAATTTCCAGTATTTATTCTTCTTGGGTTTGCTCCCAGCTTTATGGACATGGCTGAAACGTCTCAAATACATTAAATAGTGCTGGGGTAACAGGCGTCCTAGTTTACTAGGAGGTCTTCTATGAACTTGTACACAAAGAAGGACTGGTGGGCTTCCTTCAAGGGATGTCAGTACTTGTTTACTGAGCAGAAAATAAAGATATTTTGTGTGACACAGTGGAGAAACACACAGATGTGCATTTCCCAATATTAAACCACCCTGAATTCCTATATAATGTGAGTGGGTTATTTTCTTTATGTATAACAGAACTGCTATAAAACTAAAAAAAAAAGTATCTGTCATTAATCTGCTAAGTAACTCCAATCAAAACGCAGTGGGATTTCTCTTGGCGTACACCAAATGACTTTATAGATCATTTGGAATAATGAACTGGCGATAACAGCACAAATGTCTTGAAGAGAAAAATAATCATAATTGGTGATGACTTACCCTGATATTACATGTCTTGGAATGAAAACAGGAGTGGAACTTCTGGCTAAGCCTGAGAGAGGTCGTCAGCAAATTCTCTTCTCAAAAAGCCACATTAAAGCTGGCCAGAATAGGCAAAGCGGCCAGGGCAGAGCTCTGGAGAAGACTGGCGGCTGGGGCCTATGGGCACGCAGGCATTCTGCGACAGCAGGCAAGGCCCATACCCGAAACACTGCTGGTGGAGGTCAGTCTCTCAGCCATGGCTGGGAAAGCTTATCGCTGGCTGGGGCTGTGCCCTGTGCCCACAGGCAGAGGAAAAAAGGGCCCAGCAGAAAGTAAAGGCCCGGGCAGACTTGTAAATGCCCACGACTTGGAATGTGTTCCCCTGTACACACTGATCCATCTGCAGGACGCAGCGACTTTACCGGCTAAAGGCGCTTGAGCACAGCCTCTGCCCGATCACTGGATAGCTACTCAGTTAGAGACACACGGCCCATTCCCAGAAAGCCAGAGTTAGAAATAAAAATGAGAATAAAACAAAAGAAGAAACTGAGCAGAGATCCCTCAAAGGCAGCACACACCGTGGGGTAAACAATTTCACAAATGAAGTCCAGGTAAGTTAATAAACACACAAACACCACCACCAAAATCACCCACAAGGGGAAGAAGTCAGAAGTAGCTAACATGGCTTCTGCTGAACATGACAGAATAGGCAAAAAAATGAGAAGACTGTGATATGGACTCAGGGAAGAAACAACTGAACCTGTCTCTGTTCCCAGATGTTGGACTTTGCATACCATCTTCAAAGCAATTATTACAACAAATACATTCAAAGCTTTTATAAATGTGTCCAAAGAACTAAAGGATACCATCTTCAAGCACCAGGAGTCAACAAACACAGAATTTCAGTAGAACACAGACAGGATAAACATCCCAAATTTGATGAAAATCATGAAACCACCCAGCCAAGAAACTCCACAAACTCTAAGGAGAATAACTACAAAGAGAGAGATCAAAGTCAAACTGCTAAAAGCCAAGAACACACAGAAAATCCTGAAAGCAAGAAAGAGAAAAACACATCGACAAGTACAGGGGAGCATCAGTACAATTAGTGGCTAAATTCTCATCTGAAACAAGAGGCCAGAAAATAGTGGGAAGACACAACCCAAAGGAAAATCGCTGTCAACAAAGAATTCTATGTCCAACTAAATTATCCTTCCAAAATCAAAGCTAAAGAAAGACACTCCCAGAAAACAGAGACTGGGGGAATTTGCTGCTGGCAGACATGCCTGATATTAAATGCTAAAAAAACCTTTCGGCTCAAAGCAAATGACAGCAGACAGTAACCTAAATCCACAAGGATTAAAGAGCATCAGAAAGAGTATATATAAGGATCAATATAAAAAAACTCAACAAATAAATTTTCCCTTTTTTCTTAGCTCCAACTTCTTTAGACTAACTCGTAAGATTATTTACAGTATTAGAAGACTGACAGTATTTGTGGGTATATAACATATGTAGATATAATGACATGACAATAACAGCACAAAGGAAAAGAGCAAATGGAGCTACAGGGGGCAAAATTTCCGTTTTACCAGAATGGAGTTAGTATTAATCTGAAGTATATTGTGACAAATTAGGATGCATATTGTAATCCCCAGCTACATATCAAATAACTAAAATGATATTGGAACAAGTAAAACCTACAGAAGAAATAAGACAGTGCAATAAAAAATACTTAACATGCAGATGACATGATATTGTACATAAAAAATCCTAAAGAATCCACTCCAAAACTATTAGATCTAATATATGAATTCAGCAAAGTTACGGGATAAAAAATTAATACACAGAAATCTGTTGCATTCCTATATACTAACAATAAACTGGCAAAAAGAGAAATCAGGAAAACAATTCCATTCACAATCACATCAAAAAGAATAAAACACCTAGGAATTAACCTAACCAAGGAACTACAAGACCTATACCCGGAAAACTACAAGACACTCTTAAAAGAAATTAAAGAGGACACTAATAAATGGAAATTCATCCCATGCTTTTGGCTAGGAAGAATAAATATTGTCAAAATGGCCATCCTGCCTAAAGCAATCTACAGATTCAATGCAATCCCTATCAAAATACCTACAGCATTCTTCAATGAACTAGAGTAAATAGTTCTAAAATTCATATGGAACCACAAAAGACTCCGTATAGACAAAGCAATCCTGAGAAGGAAGAATAAAACAGGGGGAATTACGCTCCCTTACTTCAAGCTCTACTACAAAGCTACAGTAATCAAGACAATTTGGTACTGGCACAAGAACAGACCCATACACCAGTGGAACAGAATAGAGAGTCCAGACATTAACCCAAGCATATATGGTCAATTAATATATGATAAAGGAGCCATGGATATACAATGGGGAAATGACAGCCTCTTCAACAGCTGGTGTTGGCAAAACTGGACAGCTACATGTAAGAGAATGAAACTGGATTACTGTCTAACCCCATACAAAAAGTAAACTCAAATGGATCAAAGACCTGAATGTAAGTCATGAAACCATAAAACTCTTAGAGAAAAATATAGGCTCTTGGACATAAACATGAGCAACTTCTTCATGAACATGTCTCCCCAGGCAAGGGAAACAAAAGCAAAAATGAACGAATGGGACTCTATCAAACTAAGAAGCTTCTGTACAGCAAGGGATACCATCAGTAGAACAAAAAGACTTCCTACAGTATGGGAGAATATATTCATAAATGACATATCCGACAGGGGTTGACATCCAAATTATATAAAGAGCTCACGCACCTCAACAAACAAAAAGCAAATAAGCCAATTCACAAATGGGCAGAGGAGCTGAAAAGACACTTCTCCAAAGAAGAAATTCAGATGGCCAACAGGCACATGAAAAGATGCTCCACATCACTAGTCATCAGAGAAATGCAAATTAAAACCACAATGAGATATCACCTCACACAAGTAAAGATGGCCGCCATCCAAAAGACAAACAACAACAAATGTTGGCGAGGATGTGGAGAAAAGGGAACCCTCCTACACTGCTGGTGGGAATGTAAAGTAGTACAACCATTATGGAAAGCCGTATGGAGGTTCCTCAAAAAACTCAAAATAGAAATACCATTTGACCCAGGAATCCCACTCCTAGGAATTTACCCTAAGAATGCAGCAGCCCACTTTGAAAAAGACATATGCGCCCCTATGTTTATTGCAGCACTATTTACAATAGCCAAGAAATGGAAGCAACCTGAGTGTCCATCAGTAGATGAATGGATAAAGAAGAAGTGGTACATATACACAATGGAATATTATTCAGCCATAAGAAGAAAAATCCTACCATTTGTAACAACATGGATGGAGCTAGAGGGTATTATGCTCAGTGAAATAAGCCAGGCGGAGAAAGACAAGTATCAAATGATTTCACTCATCTGTGGAGTATAAGAACAAAGAAAAAACTGAAGGGAACAAAACAGCAGCAGACTCACAGAACCTAAGAATGGATAACAGTTACCAAAGGGAAAGGGACTGGGGAGGATGTGTGGGAAGGGAGGGATAAGGGGGAAAAGGGCCTTTACAATTAGCACACATAATGTAGTGTGGGGGCGGATACAGGGAAGGCAGTATAACACAGAGAAGACAAGTACTGATTCTATAACATCCTTCTACACTGACGGACAATGACTACAATGGGGTGTGTGGTGGGGACTTGATAATAGGGGGAGTCCAGTAACCATAATGTTGCTCATGTAATTGTATTTTAATAATAGCAACAAAATAAAAAAAAATTTAACATAAAAGAAGGTAGTAGAGGAGGGAGAGAACAAAAAAAGATGGAACAAAGGAAATAGCAAAGTAGTACACATAAGCACAATCAGATCAATAATTATACTGAATGCCAACAGTCTAAAACTCCACCAAAAGGCTGGCACTGTCATATTAGATAAAAAAGCAAGATGTAGCTATCTGCTATTTCATTTTCAAATGAACAGAAAGATTTAAAGTAAAAGAATGCAAAAATATATGCCAAACAAAATAAGTATAAAAACTGTACTCTGAAAACTACAAAACACTGCTAAGAGAAGTTAGAGATCATCACAATAAATGGAAAGACATTCCATGTTCATGGATTGGAAAACTAAATAATGTTAAGATGGGATTCTCTCCAAGTTGATCTACAGATTCAACACAAACCTAATACAAATCCCAGCAAGCATTTTTGTAGTAACTGGTTAAACTGACCCTAAAATGTATGTAAGAACCCGAAGGATCTAGAATAGAGAAAAAAAATAAAGCTGGAGGAATAATAGTAACTGACTTCAAAATTTCTAAGTTACAATAACCAAGGTAGAGTGGTAGTGGCACAAAGACAGACATAGAGATCAACAAAACAGAACTGAGTCCAAATAAATACTTATATTTATGGTCAATTGATTTCCCACAAAAGTGCAAAGACTATTCAGTAGGGTAAAGAATAGTCTTTTCATCAAATGGTGTTGGCTAAAGTGGGTATCTATACGCAAAAAAATAAACTGAGACCTGTACTTAAGACCCTACACAGAAATCAACTCAACTATGACCCTCAATGTAAAAGCTTAAACTATGAAACCTCTAGAAGAAAACACAGGAGAAAAATCTTTTGTGAATTCAAGGAGCTCTTAGATACAATACAAAAAGCACAACTCATAAAAGAATAAAATTGATAAACTGGATTTCATCAAAATTAAAAAACTTTGCATTTCAAAGCACACTCTTGAGAAAAAATGCAAGCCAACTAGAAGATATTTCTAAGTTACATAATCTGAATCAGGAACAGGTATCAAGAATATATAAAGAATTCTTATAACTTAATGATTAGATGACAAAGAGCCCAATTTAAAATGGGAAAAGGATTTTAACAGACTTTCACCTAAGGAGATATACAAATGGTGTACAAACATATGACAACATGCTCAACATCATTATTACTAGGAAAATGTAAATTAAAACCACAATGAGATATCACCACACACCCACTAGGCTGGCTCCAGTCAAAAGATTAAAAAACACCAGATGTGGACATGGAGACAGAGAAACTGGAGCTCATGAAATGGTACCACGACTTTAGAAACTGGCAGTTTCTTAAAAGGTTAAACATGAACTCACCATATGACCCAGCAATTCCATTCCTAGGTTGCGACCCAGGAGAAATGAAAGCATATGTATGGGGATGTTCACAGCAACATTATACACAACAGCAAAAAATGGAAACAAATGCCCATCGATTGGTGAATAAATAAACAAAATGTGGTCCATCCATATAATGGAATATGACTCAGGAATGAAAAAGGAACCATCTCTCAATATACAGACATGGATCCATGGATGGATGAACCTCAAAAACATGCTAAGTGCAAGAAGCCAGACACCAACTTTTACATGTTATATGACTCCGTTTATATGAAATATCCAGGTAAGGCAAATCTATTGAGGTGGGAAGCAGATCAGCGGTTTCCTGGAGCTGGAGGAAGGAGCCACAACAGATGGTAAACTGGCAGGGTCGAGTATTTTGGAGGTGACAGAAAGCCCTAAAACAGGTATGTGGCAATGATGACACAATTGTATAAACTCACTGAAAAACCACTGAATTGTCCACTTCCTATATGGGTGTAGTTTATGGTATGCAAACTATACCTCCACAAAGCTGCTGAAAAATTACAACACAATGTTATTGGTCTAAGAATCATTAGAATGATTCCACTGGATATAAAACCGAATGTATCATTTTTAACAAATGTCCCAGATCAATGGGGAAGGGGTGGACTAAATAGCATGCCAACTCGCTCAGTGCTCCTGGGAGGGTGAACCGGTGACAGCGGCACCCCACGCCCTCCAGCGAGAAACCCCAGATGACCTGAGGGGCTGTAACGTTGGAATGAAAGGTGAACACTAAGCTCATTTCAGACCAGGGTAAATGCAGAAGAGAGCACTTAAAAGTTCAGTTAGAAACTACTCACAACGGATCAGAAATGGGCAAACGAAGGAGACCATTCACAGAAGAAGGCGAAGGGTCAGTAAACACAGCGGAAATACTCCACTTTAACGGCGATCATAGAAATGCCCATGATAATTCCCTTTTAAAAACCCATGGAGGTGGCGAACCTTTGTCAAGCACTCAAAAGCCTTTTAAGGCACATTGGCCCCAGTCAAGGGGCAGTAAAGGAGAGTGCCGTCTTTGTGCTAACTGTGGAAACAAACCTGCCCTCTGAAACTCCATTCTCAGGCTCACTGAGTTAATTTTCCCAAGGACGCAATCCTGGATAGAGAGGAACAGGGCTCTTATAATCAGAGCTCTGTCAAGCAGGGAAAAACTAGAAACCACCTTAACAGGGCATAATTAAATGAGTCAGAGAATCGACACAATAAATGCAACCATTTATAATGTTTTTGAAGAACAGATTATAATGGACAAACATGTACATGATCTAATGCTCACAACTTTCTGACGATTATTTTGGATGGGAGACCTAATGACCGCTTGAATGGCAGCTAGTATAACTGAGGACATGAGCTTTAAATTCTCTTTCATTTGGTGTTGGCAAAACTGGTTAGCTACATGCAAGAGAATGAAACTGGATTATTGTCTAACCCCATACACAAAAGTAAACTTGAAATGGAGCAAAGACCTGAATGTAAGTCATGAAACCATAAAACTCTTAGAAGAAAACATAGGCAAAAATCTCTTAAATATAAACATGAGCAACTTTTTCCTGAACGCATCTCCTCAGGCAAGGGAAACAAAAACAAAAATGAACAAATGGGACTACATCAAGCTAAAAAGCTTCTGTACAGCAAAGGACACCATCAGCAGAACAAAAAGGCATCCTACAGTATGGGAGAATATATTTGTAAACGACATATCCGAAATGGGGTTAACATCCCAAATATATAAAGAACTCACACGCCTCAACACCCAAAAACCAAATAACCCAATTAAAAAATGGGCGGAGGATACGAACAGACACTTCTCCAAAGAAGAAATTCAGATGGCCAACAGACATCACTAAGTATCAGGGAAATGCAAATTAAAACCACAATGAGATATCCCCTCACACCAGTGAGGACAGCCAACGTCGAAAAGACAAGGAACAACAAATGCTGGTGAGGATGTGGAGAAAAGGGAACCCTTCTACACTGCTGGTGGGAATATAAACTAGATCAACAATTATGGAAAGCAATATGGAGGTTCCTCAAAAAACTAAAAGTAGAAATACCATTTGACCCAGGAATTCCACTCCTAGGAATTTACCCTAAGAATGCAGGAGCCCAGTTTCAAAAAGACATATGCACCCCTATGTTTATCACAGCACTATTTACAATAGCCAAGATATGGAAGCACCCTAAGTGTCCATCAGTGGATGAATGGATAAAGAAGAAGTGGTACATATACACAATGGAATATTATTCAGCCATAAGAAAACAAATCCTACTATTTGCAACAACATGGATGGAGCTAGAGGGTATTATGCTCAGTGAAATAAGTCAGGCAGAGAAAGACAAATACCAAATGATCTCCCTCATTTGTGGAGTATAACAACGAAGCAAAACTGAAGGAACAAAACAGCAGCAGACTCACAAACTCCAAGAAGGGACAGCAGTTACCAAAGGGGAGGGATGGGGTAGGGAGGGAGGGAGAAGGGGATAAGGGGTATTATGATTAGTGCATATGGTGTGGGGGGATCATGGAGAAGACAGTGTAGCACAGAGAAGACGAGTAGTGACTCTATGGCATCTTACTACAGTGACTGCAATGGGGTGTTGGGGGGGACTTGATAATATGGGTGAAAGTAGTAACCACAATGTTTTTCGTGTGAAACCTTCGTAAGAGTGTATATCAATGATACCTTATTTAAAAAAATTGTATTTCATTTGATCCGTTTAAAAGTGAAAGTGGTACATGGCTAGGGGCTACCATGTTAGACAGCGTAGCTCTCAATCACCAACCTTCAGCCAGGCTGGGGCCCCAGCTGCTCCCTGCCCACCTTGTGCCCCACATGATGTGCAGCCAGAGCAGGCAAGGGTCACAGTGTGCAGGGGGTGGGGGCACAATGGGTGGCAGTCACCACTATGCAGCACTGAGGGTCTCAACCGCCAGGAAGTGGGCTCTTACCTCCTCCTCTTCTTCTGAGCCACTTTCCTCGCTGTCAGATCTTGGAGCTACTTCATACCTAGGAAAAATATTAGTGTTTTAATGTCTATCTCTCCATAATCTGCAGAAGTCACTTTCCTTAGCAAATCAGCCTGTTTCCCAATGCAAAGTCACCCCAGCCGCCAGCGCCCCTGGAACACCAGGCCCAACTCACCCCGGGTTCATCTCCAGCCAGGCCTCCAGCTGCCCGGCTTTGGGGGCGTCCGTGCCAGTGAGGATCTTCCCGCTCTCCACGTGGATCACTTTCACGGGCAGGTCGCTCATTTGGCTGGTCTCGTCCAGAGGCTGAAAAGAGTCATGTGGGACCTGAGGTCCTGTGGGGTCCATCCCTCAGGCATCCGCTAACCACAGCCAACTTGGGAAGTGGCCTCCCGAATCCACACCCAGAAGATGGCTCACAGATATGTCCAGTGAGTGCGGTAACAGGTGAATTGTGTATTAGGAATTTGGTAAAAACATGTCGTCCGTTGATGACAGCTGTTTCTTGGAGGTAACTGACAAACATGTTTCATTTTCATATAGGTAATATACTGTACACAGTTCAAAATTTGAGAGTATAGAGTAAGGACTCTCCCCCCGATACCCCCAGGCCCTGGTACCAGTTTCTTGAGCATCCTTGCAGATCAATCCCATGCCTAACAAGGACTGGATTCCCCCTTGTTTTACACAGATGACTATACTGTGCACACTCTTCTGGCCCTTGATACTTTCCATTTATACTGTGCACGTACACCTCATTACAGGTCCTCATTATATTAAATAGCTAACAAGAATAATTTAAAAACTAAAACAACTTCTTCCTAGCAACAATACGGGATTCCTTATTTCCTTTTTGAAATACCAACTCAGGATGAACATTTCCCCCTTCATTAGCTCTCTGAAATTTCCTGGAAAAAACCTTCAGTTTGAGGATGAACGTCTTCATTTAAACCTTTGTTTGCATCTTCCATGAATATATACCCCCACCCCCTCTAAACACTGCCCTCACCATCAACACTGCCCACAGGTAGAGAGAGATTCATCTCTGTGCACCCTCTGAGCGGCCCTCCGTGCAGGGTGACAGCAACCCCACGTCATGCACGTGGGCTCTGCAGACCGTCCCATGGGTGACTCTCGCCCCCACATGCTCCCTGGGAGCAGTTAATGGTGCCGATACCCACGCGTCCCCACCCCTAGAATTGCTTCGACTGCTCTGGTGTGTCTTAAAAGCTCCCCTGGCGATTCAGATGCACAGCTAAGGCTGAGGACAAGGACAATTCAGAGCCATGTGACGCTTCTGTTACTGAACAGGACGAGCAGCCAACAATTACCCAACAGAATTCCTTGCACAACACTTCCCTGCTCTATGACTTTTCCCTCGAATGCCCCGAATGGCTTACAAAGGCTTTGTACTATCGTAAAACATCAGGCCACATTCTTCCTTAAAGATTTAATATTATATTAAATCACAGGAAATACAGATATATTTGAGTCAATCACTAGTCATTCACTGGGAATCTGGCCTGTAGGAAAATATGTTCATCTGCCATGGACGGCACTGTGTTCCCCCCAAATTCAACTGCTGAAGCCCCAATGTTCCAATTTGGAGGTGGGGCCTTTGGGGGACAGTTAGGGTTAGCTGAAGTCGTGAGGCTGGGGCCCCCATGCTGAGATCACTGCCCCTGTAAGGGCCACCAGCAAGCTCATGCTCTCTCCCTCCGTGTGAGGGGCAGTGAGCAGGCGGCTCTCTACCACTGGGAAGAGAGCCCCCGCCAGGCACTGACCTTGCAGCTCAATGACCTTGGACTTCCAGCCTCCACAACTGTGAGAACATAAAATTCTGTTGTTTCAGCCCCACCCCGGCTTTGTTTTGTTATGGCCGCCCGAGCCAACGGAGAGAGTATGAGAAGGTGGTGTACAAGGAGGCTCATTACAACAGGTGTAATGGAAAAACGGGTGGGAGGAGGCAAACAGCGGTGCATCAGAGGCGCTCAGAGCCAGACCTTTGTAACAGCTACAAAGGGGAGGCAATCTAAACAACTATCATTCTCGACAATGAAGTAGGTTTTAATACAGAGACACAACAAAATGAAAACAGAACGAATGGCTTGATATGGGAAGTGGCCCACGACATCCAGCTCTGTGGAAAAAGTCTAGCTATGTGGAGGCTGATTCAAATAGCCCCAAAACAAAAAGGCTGTAAGCATAAAGATTTCTGGAAGTACAGAGGACCCCCACCAGGGATCAACACACCTGCTGGTGAAAGATCAGCCGCCATGGGGTTTCTACTTTTCATGCTATTGTTTACATTTTTGCCACAAGGAGTATTATGTGTCGCTGATGTTAGCAACATCCCAATGGTTACTCACAGTTTTCCTCTTCGAAGTGGTACCAAGGAGGGATTGGGGAGGAGGGGAAGGAAATGCTTTTTACACCCCTCACTTTTATACATCTTTCTTCCAAACAAGTGTACTGGGAAGGGCAGTCTCAGGAGGCAGGCAGGCATGCTGTGGACAGCGACCTCTTGAGAGGGCCACTTTGTATGGTTCTGACTTTTGTAACCAGGCTGCTGTTTCCCATACTGAATATATAAATGATGAGTAAATAAACAAAACACACAAGGATGGGGAAGACCACCTAAGAGGTGCACAAGCGGAAAATGAATCTCAATAACAATATTTGGAGCACGTATTCTGAACTCTAGCTGAGGGGGCCTTCTTTACAGAGGGGTACAGGTTAGTAATTATGAATGCATTTCCTGTGTATTCTGGGCCTGAGCAAATAAGGAACTACTTCGTGGCTAATGGGAGCCAGGTTTCGGACTGCTAACAATTTGGAAAGGGAGGACAGAAATAGTCCTGCAGTATCAGGTTGAAATCAGGGGTATCTGTTTTAGTACATGTGACTAGCCGTGCAGATGTGTGTGGGTACATACATCTATTTCCCAGATCTGCCCACTGAGAGGACAAAAAAGCAATAACATCCAGTACCAACGAGCAAAGTTAAAGTCAGAGCCCGATTATTAAATATTCTTCTCTGATGAAAGGAACCAGAGCTCCTCAGAGAAATGGCTGACCCCAGAGCTCAGGCAGGGAAGACAGATGGGCATGGGCCATTCCGGTGTGCAAGGAGATAGTAAGGAAGCCCTCAGAGAATAACAGGGACACACCAAGATGATGCAGGAGCCAATCAAAGGGGCTGCTACTGGTCCAAACTGCAATGACCTGAGCATCAACACAGTGACACAACAAAGGACTAAACTGAAAAAGAATCCCGTGCGCTGGTACCAGGTACTGGCACACAAGAGCCCCTGGGCCTAAGAAGCAGAAAGAAGAGAAAGCTACCCTTCCTGTAGAGAGACAACTACAAACTGCAGAAGGACTCATTGGAAAGAAAAATCACCATTTTGCAACCATCATGGCAAAAGGTGAGACAGGCAGGGCACACGAATGGATGGGGAAACCAACCGGGGGGGATCTGAGAGGTCGCAGTAGGTTTACAGCCTCAAGAATCTCTCTGCAAGGTACTCCATAATTACAAAAGGAAGACAGAAACTTTACAGTGGTGATGCCCTGCCAGACACCAGGGATCGATGTCAACATCACCAGTGATGGAAAAAGCTACACCATGCACCCCCGACGTGACGCACGGAGGCGGGCACAGCATCCCTGCCAACAACACATAACCTGAATCTAATACAAAGAAACATCAGTCAGAGCCACCCTGTAGGCCAGGAAACAAGTGGCCTGTGCCCCTCAGAAATGCCAAAGCCAGCAAGACCAAGTCAGAGCGAGGGGTTGTTCAAGGTCAAAGGAGACCAACAGGGCCACCACAGACAGCTGCCAATGTCCCCCAAGGATCGGGGTGGATGACGGGGCGGGTGGGGGCGGTGCAGCAGGACACACAGGGGGACTCTTGCCACTGTCACAAACAGCTTTTATAATTTTGAAAGAAAAAAAACATTTTTAAGGCTGAAGCAGAGCCAGGCTCCGGGGCCAGGCTGACATTTCCACCAAAAAAAAAAAGGCCTGGCTCCTTACCTCACCATCAGGTCCGATCGCAGGCGTCTGGCCTTCGGCGCTTTCTGCCTTCTGGAAGGAGAGAGAGACACGCTCACTCCCTGACCAGGGAGGCCGAGCCACCCGTGGCCATGGCTCTGGTCCCCCCGCAGGCCCAGTGCACCTTCTTTTTCTTTTTCTTCTTTTTCTCCTTGGCGACCTGGGCGGCCTTGTGCTGGCGCACCAGCTCCGTGAGGTTGGCCACGTACTCGTCCGTCTGCTGCAGGAGGTAGGCCAGGCGCTTGTCCTTCTTCTGGTCGATGAGCTTGCGGTAGCCCTCCTCGTCCTCAGCCTGCAGAAGTGGGTTGTGATGGTGAGTGCTGTCCTGACCCTTCAGCCACTGGCACCCACGGGGGGCACCCAGAGTCAAGGAGCCCACTGGGGGATACTGTTAACCAGCAACGAGACCAGCAGGAGCGGAGCACTTAGCTCACATCGGGCGCCCTTCTCTTAACTACTGACTCCCGTCTGGTACTTCTTCAATTCCCACCCAGGAATGGCACCTTCTGGACTGATTGGTTCTGCCAAGAGCCAATGAAAGAGGCCAAGAGCAAGTCCTGCCCCCTCTGTCCACAAACACCCCAAATCCAAACCCTTCTCTCCTGCTGGTCCAAGCCACATCACACCCACACCCCCCCAAAGCAAGCCCCTCAGACTTTCAAAGAATCAATCAGACCATGGAGCTCCCTGTCTCCAGCTTACAGCCTCCTGTGGCTCTCCTTCAGGTCCAGAGGTGACCCAAAGCTCTCCTGGTGGCCTACAAGGCCCCAGGCACAGCCCCTGGGATGCTGACCTCACGCCTGCCCTGCGTCATGTTGCCCCAAGGGCCACTTGCTGTGCTTCCCACTGGCTCTCCTCCAAGGCCGCCGGGTCCTCTATCCCTGGGAGGCACGTGCCCGCCTTCCCACACCACCCATCGCCCTCCTGCCTCATCCTGCTGCAGTCTCTCCAGTGCCCTCCGCCACCCAGGACTCTCTCTTAGGCCAGCACAAGCCCCTGGAGGGCAGGGGTCCCATCAACCGTGGCTCTCACAACCAGGAGGGGCACTGCCTGCCTCCCGGGACACAGCAGCCAGCTAACCTGCCTGAGGTCTTGCCATCACTCTTAACGGTCAGTGACCGAACAGAGGGCTGAGACCAGGTCTGCTGATTCCAAACCCAAGCCCTTTCTTTCTCTCTGGCCCACATGTAACTGAGCAGTCAGTGAAAGGGCTCAGGGTGACACTAGGCGATCAACCCCCGGTGCCTGCACCATCCAGCACAGACTCAAAAGGACACCAGGTCACAGAGGTGGAATTTTACCATGAGCCTCCGCATTCTCTCTTTCTCGATTCTTTCATTCTCCTTCTTCTGCTCCCGCTCTGTGTTGGCATGGTATGTGGCCACCGCCTTCGTGAGTTTCTGGATTTTGCCTGTGACAGATCTGTGATACTCTTTGAAATCCTTAGCGTGCTGAAGGATGCTGTTGAGGTATTCCTGCAGGGACACATGCATAAGAGAAAACTGGCTGTTCCACAGCCCCAACTGAGACAAAACTATGAAGGTGCTTGTCTGAAACCAAGTGGCCGTAACCATGACAACCCAGGGACACTGCCCAGGAGGTTCGGCCTTCTCTGTGTAAGGGCGGAACTCAGAGCTGGTGACAGTGTGGGAGAAGGACCCCCTCCCTCATGCACGACAAACAAGGACAACCTGGCATCGAACACTAACCACTTCAAAATGCTCCTGCCCTCCCATTCCAGGGCTGGGAATTTATTTTAAGGAAATAGAGATTGGCCAAGAGAATCACAGTAGGAGAATGCTTGTCCCAGAAGTTGAGAATACACTACGTGCCCAACTGGGGAAAATGGTTACATAAAATACTAGCTGCTGGACACACCGAGATGGGATATAACCCTGAGATGATTAAGAATCCTCTTTCCCCAACACTTAAAAACAGGTCAACGGACATGTGTATGCTGATGTATTTTAAAGGCAGCTATACTTAACTTTTGATTACTCCGTATTTAGAAGATACAACTGGAGTGATAAATACGACAAGGCAACCAGTGGCGAACGCTGAGTCAACTATTTTAAACTATACCAGTAAGAGACACTCACTGGGGGAAAACTTTAGAAAACGTGAATGAGGAACAACAGACGGACTCACTCCCATAGCCTACTTGAGAGGTTTTGGTCTCCTTGACTCGCCTTGTAAAACGCTAAGTCAGATCACTCCCTCCTCAGAACACTCCCTGGCTCCCACCTCATTCATAGCAAAGGCCCAAGTTATCCGCTCGGCCCACAAGGCCCTGCACGCTCTGCCCATCACCTTCCCATCCCCCCTGCTCCCCCAACTCTGGCTACTCTGGGCTCCTTGCTATTCACAGAACACACAGGCACACTCCCACCCCAGGGCCTCTGCACCTACCTCTCTATCTGGAAAGCTCTAGGCCCACATCCCACGTGGCTCCCTCCCTAAGGTCTCTGCTCAGTCTCACCTCAGACAGCACTCCGCAGACCATCCTATGTGAAAAGCCTCTCTGTCACCTGCCATCCCTGCCTTGTGTCTCCCATATCTTATCCCTTCCTAACGGTGTATGTTCACATGATTATAGCCCGTCTGCCCCCTATCATGTGGTTTTGTCCACTACTGTGCTCTAAGTGCCTAGAATCCTATTATGATGAACAGAAAAGAAAAACAGCACATTTAGATGCGGAACACATAGGACTCCTCAGTGTGAGAGCTGTGACCGCCCAGGCGTCCAGGCCTAGCCACACAGGGCCTGGGGACGCACCTGGTGCTTCTGCCGGCGTTTGCGCTCCTGTTCAATCTTCTGCTGCTTCTCCAGCTTCTCGGTGATGCGGGCCTCGCGCAGGGACTGCCGCTTGCTGCGCTTGTAGGCCTTGGCATTGAGGGCCGTCTCCAGGGCCGTGTCCCTCCGCATGCATACCACCACCTCCTGCCGCAGCTTTAGGAAGGAGGAGGAAAGACTGGCCATGCGCACAACGCCATCACGTCCGCACAATGTGCACAACTAACATGGTGAGCTCAGCAGAATGCTGCTTCTAGGAATATCCTTTCTAAATACTGTCTGGTGAGAGCCTACGGGCAGAGCGAATATGGGTGAGGAGAAGGCTGCTTCTAGACACCCTACAGAAGGTCTCACATGCCTTCAGGACTCCCTCAACCACACACAAATTCTTCCTTAGGGATCATTTGACAGTACAGCACCCTCAGAAATGGACCCATTAAGTCTCTAGTTCTGAGCCCAAGACCGCCACCTTAGGGAAGACTCACCCTTCCCCATCCAAGAACAGCCAACGTCCCTCCACCGGCCAGGACACAGACAGGAAGGAGAGACGGTGAGCTAACAAGGGGGGGCGGGTGTTGCCACTTTTAACAGTCGAGGCATGTTTAGTAACTTCCCTGCGAGGAGCTCTTTGAATCAGAGCAACCACACTGGCAGAAAGGGCCCTTTTCCGCAAGGAACACGCTGCACCCGCGCCCACCTGCCTCTGGAAGTTCAGCAGCCTGAGGGCCTTGAGCTCAATGGTCGCTTTGGTTCGCAAATCCCCGGCCAGGGACCCGGGAAGGTTCTCAAGTTCCTGAATTCGGTGTGCAATGCGCGCCTGCAGCCTGGGACACAAAGACAGAAAGCAGCCAGGTGAGAGAAGGTCCTGTCTGCTCAGGAGGAGCCAGCCTGTCCCTTTCCTTCCAAGGTGGGGTCCTGGGAGAATCCACCCCGAGGGTGGCAGCCACGGGTCCAGAGACGGGAGATGGCTCAGAAAAGGATGCCAGACGCAACACAGAAGCCAAGTCGCAAAAGCCCCGGCGAAGAGGAACACTTATGGGGCACAGCTGGCTTAGGACATTTTGGCAGCACGAGCTAGCTTCTGTGGTCAGGTGAGGCGGAGTCTCGGCCCAGCCCTGGGCCTCCATTTAGATGGCAGGGGTGGGGGAAGAAGCCTCAGAGCAACCCTACAGACTTGGTTTGAAGTTCCGAAGGGATGATCCCCTTTTACAGTAGTTTACACACATTTACTGAGCATCTACTGGGCCTCAGGGACTAGCCAGGTTGTGGAGCCTCCACATTAAACGAGAGTAACAGCTGTTTGCTGCTCTCATGAAGCTCACAAGCTTATCAACAAAACAGGACATAAAGTAGTTAGAAAATTAAAAATCTATAGTAATTTCAGAGAATATCAAGTATTTTAAGGATGGGCTGGTGTGGGGTGGGGGTGTGGGTGGTGGTGGGCAAGGCCTCTATAAGGATGTGACCTCAGGAGTGAGGCCTAGATGAACACAAGCAGTCATGCACAACCTGTGCAAAGGCCCTGAGGCAGGAACAACTCTACCAGGTTAAACAGAAAAAGGAACAGGGAGACTGGAGCAGGCAAGGACAGAGCCTTGGGCAGGGGCTGAACAGAAAGGGGTTTTACTGGATGGGAAATGGACACCAAATGGAAGACTGAGCCCAGCAGATTTCATGGAAGCTGATTATAAAGAGACTTCTAACGGCTGGGTGAGAAACAGACTGCACAGACTAGGGAGGGAGTAGGAAGGCCGGGGAGCAGGCGTAGAGCTGGTGGCAGGGACGACAGTGGGGGAAAGGGAGCTGAAAGGATTCACCAAGGGGACGCAGGGAGTGAGGGAGGACAAGCCAGGGTCAAGGGGCTGCAGGGTCTGTGGCCTAATGAGCTGCTCACTGTCAGGTGCACAGCAACAGAGACAAGAGGTCAAAGTGGGGATCATGTGGACATCAGGACAGACCACCTTTAAGCTGTCCAGATGGAGCTGGAGGGGAGCTGTCTGGGTACAAGGACGGCACCCAAGGTCACATCACACCTGGAGGTGTATGCTGGAGACAGTCATTAGGCAAAATATACCGACACTTCTGGGCATTTATGGTGAATAAGGCAGAGCCTCCCTTCATGGAACTTAACACCTACCAAATGAGGCTGCCCTGAAGAAATGACAAACGCCAAGGGGGTATGCATGGTACTCAGGGAGTGAATCTCAGGTGCCCCCAGCAATACGGGACACAGTGATCCAGACGTACTGTAAGCCAGGCATCGCACACAGCACCTGGTGCCCAGAAGGCCTTAGCAAGGCCGCCGGCAACTAGTGATGTTCTGAGAGTGTCCACCACAAAGCTTGCCGGGTTGTGTTCTGAGCACCGATGAGCCAAAAGTTGGGTAATATGCTGTGCGGGTGAGGAGCATGGGCACCTTCACGCCAGTGCATACCCGTATGATCTCTACAGAGGGCGGTTTTGCAGAATCCATGAAATATCCCTGCCCATGTCCTCTGTGCTCACACAATGCCACTTTTAGGGATTTACTCCAACACGAGCACAAGTGTGAAATGAGAGCTATGCAAATGTACTTATTATGACATCATTTTAATGGAAGATTAGAAACTACCTAGTGTCCCTTCAGCCAGGGGACTGGCCGAATAAATTATGCGCTAGCCACTGGGCAGAATACTATGCATCCAGAAAAAAGAAAAGCTGACTCTCTACAGAGAGAGAGCGATCTCTAAGATACACTGCTTTGGGAGGAACAGAGCGTACAATTTGGGGGCCATCCGGCTACTTGTACCTGCCCACTACAGTTTCCCACGAAGGATACACGCCCCCCTGGGACCCGGAGGCTGGGGACAGAGGCAGGGATTTCAGCTCGCACACGGCAGTGCCCTTTAGTGCCTCACCAGTGCACGTCAAGGGCTGCCCAGGGGCAGAGGGGCAGCCCCCCCACTGGCAGCACCCTCACCTGTACTCCCGCTCCTGCAGGATCTCCACGGGGTCCAGGCCCCGAGGTTTCTGGATGGGGGTGATGCGGCTCTGCTTCTGGTGCAGAGGAACCATGGGGGCGGGCTGGGCCGGCTGCCCTGGCGACTGCGTCTGGGGAGGCATCACGGGGGAGGCGGCAGGTGGGACGGCGGGGGGCGCGGGCGAGGGGCGGCCTGTCGGCTGCGGGGGGATCAGCTTCTGAGGTGTGCTCGTGGGGGCGGCAGCACTCGCCATAGGTCCTGGCGGGGACCAAGCAGCAGGGGCAGAGTGTTGAGTCCGGGGTCGATTCCAGGTGGAAATGAAAAGCCTGCCTCCTGCTCGGTGCTCTGGGGACAGACTCGCCCCCACGCCCTGCATGGGCCCCACCTCCCCACCTTCACTGAGCTGCCATGCCACTTCTCACTCAGGGGTCTCGCTCCCTCCCGCCTCGAATCTGACTGGCTGGGGATCTCGGCATACCTACCCCTCCCTGAAGCCCCTCACTGACTCCAGCACAGGCCCTGGGTCTGGCCTGGCTATGCTGTGGCCTCATGGGGCCACAAATTTCCCGACTTTCATTGAGTCCCAGAGCCAGCGGAATCCTAATTAAGCAACAGCTCTTCCATGCCTGTCATTAGGCCTCTGGCTCCTAGAAGTCGGAAAGTCAGTTTGTTTAGTCCACTGCTTTGACCCAGTAGACATGGTCCTCAAATCCTCCCTGACCACTGTATTTCACACAAGACACCGAGGCCCCAGTCAGTCAGAGGAGACAGAACCCTGAGCCGCCCTCCCACAGCATCTGGGGGCATTCTCAAGGGGGAGGGGGTCAGATGTGACCTCCAGACTCAGTGGTTCCCACCCTGAAGGGCCGTGTTTGCGGCTGCAGCCACGCCTCCCCACGGCCTCTCACCTGAGTCACACAGCGGACTCGTTCATTAGTACTCTCGTTGCTGGTTCAAAGAAATCCCAGGATCACCATGACCCATAGGATGAGGGTGGGCAGTGCAACGCAACCCAAGCCCCTGGGGACTGCCCAGGGACAGGTGAGGCCCGAAGAAGATGGCAAGAGGCGAGGCCTTATCCTCAGCCCTCTCGCTCTGACCAGGCCCCACCACAGGCTCTGTACACGCAAGCTCGTGATGGGAATCAGGGCACAGGGAACGTACCTTCAGGCCAGGGCTTGGGAGGCCCTCCGGGGGGCTGGCCTGGCATCCCAGGGGGTACACCTGAGGGTCCTGGGGGGGGCATGTTGGGCCCACCCATACCTACACACAGGGTGAAGCAAACAAGAGAGTAAAGTATCCTGCGTTTATGCCTGCACCCACAGCCCTGGCTCTAGGGCATGCAAGGGACACACCCAACATGCCCGTCTGTGTGGGCAAGGGGGGGCTGGAGGAAGCTAGGAGAACTGCATTTACCAGAGAGCAGCCCTGCCGGCCTGAGAGCCCTGAGTGGGGGAACTGGGCAATCCCCAGGGGTGCCCAGGGGCGGTGGAGCCCAGGTCTGCCCATAGCTGCTGCCCACACACCAGTCAGTTCGCTCAGCCCCCTCCCCACCCCGAGGGCCGGAGACAGCGGGCCTTACCGTGAGGCCTGCTGTAATTTGGAGGTGCTGGTCCTGGACCTGGGCCGGGGCCGGGCCCAGGGCCCGGGACAGGTCCTGTTGCGGACACAGAGGGTGGAGGTAGCGTTGGCATCTGCTGCTGCATCCCAGGCATGGGCCGCTTTCCCTGCACCGCCATCTGCAGGTGGTCGGGGAGGGGCTGCCCCCTGGCCAGCATCTTGTACGCCATGATCTGAGCTCTCAGCTGGTGCAGCTGGTTCTGGTTAAATGGAGTTGGGCCCCGGTTCTGCTGTCCCAAAGCCTGTGGGTCAGCACCATCCAGCGGGGCACCTCCTGGCCCGGACGACATCTGTGGGCCCGACGATGGGCCGCTGGCTGGAACTGGACTGGAGGCGTGCTCAGAGCCACCCAGGGGTGAGGGGTAACCTGTGGGAAAACGGGGACCCAGGTGTTGACTAGGCAGCATGTCATGGGATTTTTAATAAGGCAAAGGGTAACCTTTCCACTGTGCTTATACAGGCTCCTCCCCTGAGGGAGGGACGGCCAGATGACCTGGTTTTCAGGATTCAGTGAAAGCCACACGGAGGGCATGTGCTGGCAGCCTGACCGGCGGGCCTGCACGGTTGGGTTGGTTTGGCCCAACTTTGAGCAAGTGGATGATGGTTGATGCCAAGACGTCACACAGACCCAGCATCTCCTGGCCTGCCCTCCTGTCCCTCGGATTGGTGAGACCCACTCCCCTAACTTCGATTGCCTGTGGCACCCCAGAGCTTTCCGCTGTGTGATGAGAAGCCACCTACTCCATCACTGTTCAAACTGCCCTGCTCAGCAGAGCCAAGTCACCTGGGGGACTTGTTAAGGCAGAGCCCCACACCCTACAACCTAGATGCCATCTCAGCAGAGCTGGAGGGGGCCCAGGAATCTGCATTCATAACCCACTCTGGGTGGCCCCGGAGCTGCTGGCCCAAGGAGTCCACCTGGCCCAGCCTCTGACTAACACCTGGCACTGAACACTGGTTCTGTCCCAACAGTGCTCGCTGCCCGGAGGCAGGATACCCCAAACAGAGCACCAGCCCAGCCTGAGCCCAGCAGCCCTCCGAGGCAGGGTCTACCATGGGACTAAGCTGTCCTAGGCCCTCACAGTCCACCCGTGGAGACCTGATCAGGAAAATGAGCTCAGGACTCCTGACGAGGGCGGGGGCGGGGTCGGGGGCGGGGCGGGGGCGGGGCAGGCACAGGGAGGAGGGGACAAGCAGTACCTTGAGAGTGCTGGTCCATGGGGCTTGGGGGGGCCGGGGCGGGGTCGGGGGGCGGGGCGGGGGCGGGGCAGGCACAGGGAGGAGGGGACAAGCAGTACCTTGAGAGTGCTGGTCCATGGGGCTTGGGGGGGCGGGGCGGGGGCAGGGGTGGGGCGGGGGCGGGGCAGGCACAGGGAGGAGGGGACAAGCAGTACCTTGAGAGTGCTGGTCCATGGGGCTTGGGGGGGGGCCCATCCCCGCATGGCCCCCCGACCGCATGCCCATTCCCTTCATCTGGCTGTAGCGCGGGTCATCTGACACACCCTTCTCGTGCATGGACTCCATTGGCTGTGAGGGGCGACAAGAAGGCCGGATCAGCAAAAGGGGGAAGAGGAAGAGGCGGCACAACGATGCACCGCCCACGAGAAGTTCAATGTCACTGAGCTTGTCCACCCAACACAGCCATGCCATTTCCGGCATCACCGGCATGATAAGGGGCTTAGGTCCAAGACGTGTTCCTGACACCTACTGAGGTGTCAGGCAGATGCATGAGACAACGTCACCCCGTGGAGGGAGACCACCTGGGAGACTGGAGGGGAAGCTGGACCAGGGCGCCGGGGAAGGCTGGGAGACCGTTCCAGATGGCCAAAATCCCTCAGGGAAGGACACAGGCTCCTGGTCAGGATCCCAGTATCCCTGTTCCCCGTCACAATGAGACCTTGTGACCACCCACCTTGGGATCAGGGACCCTCTTCCTTGGGACACTGTAAATCAGAGGGACAGAAAGAAACTTCTGCCCGAGTATGCTAACAGTATATGTCCTCCCGGATCCAAGACCAGCCTCCTGCTGGCTGGCAGGGAGGGGGGCCGGCTGGGGCATGGTTCTGTCCCTCCTGAAAGCCACATCGGATCTTTGGGGAAGGACGACACCTATCTGCCCTCCCAAGGCTCAGAACTAAGAACGTCCCCTGCAGGAATGGCTGATGAAGGGGACAGTTCCCAGGACTCTTCCAGGGCACTCTGCTAGGCCCTGGTTGGTGGCCATGTCCTGCTCTCTAATACATGATCTGGCAAAGTCAACCACAGTTCAGTGTGTCCCATGAGAGGAGGAAGAGGACGGCCTGGCAGGAAGCATGAGAGCCAGCTTCCTACACAAGGAAAGGGTGGTGCCCTCGAGATGCTGACAGGACCCCTAGGTGCAGGCTGCCCTCTGCTCCCACTCCCATAGACCAGAGAGCTGTCCAATGGGCTTGCTACCCCCCGGGGCAGGACTGTGCAGGTGCGGGTGTCCCGTCGCCACCAGACCCCAGTTCCTACCCTCCTCACGGTAGGCCGGACACGTGGCCGGCGCCTGATGGACGTGTGGAATATGAGTGATTCCAGGAGGAAGACACAAAATAGGCAAAGAGAGCGAGCCTGGGGCTGTGGCAGAGAAGCTGGCCTGTCAGCGTGTGTGTACATGGGGGTCACTGACGACTTCCCGGGAGGGAGGCGACAGGACAGATGCTGCGCCGTAGCTAACAGCATGCAGAGATGGTGAGGGCAGGGAGGGCCAGCACGGTGAGTGACCAGTTCTACGATCCTGATTCCTCATCTGTAAAATGGCTCCAAGATCCACCTCAGCCTGACGGGTTCGGGGGAGGAAGTGGAACAGGGTACAGACACATGGACGGCCCTGGAAGGGAGGCTGGAGTGGTTCGTGGAGACCCTCGCCCCAGGCCGAACCATCTGCCTCGTCCACCAGGGCCTCCTGTGGTCCCCGAGGCTGGAGGATGTCACCTTTCCTTGAGATGCTAGTACCTACATATAAGGGGGTATTTCCTTGTTTCTCCAGCTACCTCCCAGGAACACAAAGGGAGGAAATCTTTTTGTTCCAAGAGGTTTCTTTCCCCTCACTGGCAAAAGCCTCCCTGATCAGCTCGGGTGCAGGACAGCGTGGGGATACAGGGCACCCATCACCCTGAGTTACGCGGTGAGCAGAGCAGTCTGAGTGGAGGACACCACGTGCTGGGAGCCACCTGTTAGGGATTTGGACATTTTAATCATTAACAAAAGGCAGTTTCGCAGCAACGTTACAACATTTTCCCTGTAGAACACCTTGTATGGGGGATGCAGGGTGGTGGGACGGCTGCTGGCTTGCGCCTGGCCCTGAGCATAAGGACCCAGCCCGGCAGGGCAGGGGCCCAGGCTCCCTACCTTGTGCATCTGGTGCATGTTGTCCTGAGGGTATCCTCCGGGCCCCTGGGTTGGGATGGGGTGTCCTGCAGAGGGAGGCCCTGGGCTGGGCCCCATCATGCTGTGGGCAGAGCCTGGAGAGGGCCCAGGGCTAGGGCCCAGCATGGCTCCAGGGGAGGGACCCGGGCCCGGGGAGGGGCCTGGCCGAGGAGTTCCGCCCAGAGGTGGGTCCGGAGTGGACATCTTCACGGAGCTGTGGACAGGGGTCTCCTGCTGGAAAGAGGTCCTGGTCAGTCCGAGGGTCATGGCCACCACCTGGGCGAGTCAGGGCTCATGAGGGAGGGGCTCCCAGTCATGTCGGGAGCACCTGTTGCATCTCAGTACCTCAGAGAGGGGGTACATCCGGGGTAGGAAACCAAATCAGTCCCCGAGGAAGGGCTGGGACTCAGGAGGTGGGGGGCTTCACCTCCCCTGCTTTGCGATCACAGCAAGGGGAACGGGTCAGGGCGATGCTGGCCCGCACGCGGCTCTGGTCCTCGCCCCCCTCCCTAGTCAGCAAGGACGAGCAAGACCAAGGCTCCGTGCCCTGGCTGGGACCGCGCCTGACGCCTCCTTCACATATTCACCAGACGTTGTTGACAAGTGACAGTGGGTTTCCATTCACGGCACTCAGACCCAGGTTTCCTTTAAAGTGAAAGAATTTAAGTTTAAAAAGTAGGTTCATAGAAAGCAAGGATGACATAATGGTGACCCAAAAGCTAAAAAGAAATCCAATGATGATGGTCAATTCCACTTGCTATGACAGGACCGGGCGCTGATTCATTTTATGAATGCTTTCTACAGTAAGGGTTCAATGTTAAGGTAACCCTTAATCTGTTATGCAGTTATCTATGGCCTGGAATACAATTCTCTTTAACCGAACGTCCTCTCTCGTGGTGATGGCGTAATACATTCACAGTGCTGGAATCTGGAAATCCTAAGAACACAGAAATTGAAAGCCACCCAACACTGCACCAGCCAGAGGGCAAGTGCTTGCTGGCCCTGCACAGGGCAGGAAGCAACACTGCCCTCCTCACCCCTCCCGGCAGGGCAGGTGATGGGGCATGTGAGGAGACAGCTGGGGGCTCCTCAGCGGCCTGGAGAGCCCCCCACAGTTGCAAGGACGGAACCAAGCCATCCAGGGCGGGCCATCTGGGTGGAGAGCTGCCCTGGTGTTGCCGCTGGGGCCCTGCCACACTTCAGCGCCTCCCTTCTAGACTGCTCCATGCACACTCAACCAGGGCACTCCACACCCTAGGGAAGCTTTTCTCATAGAACTGGGCCTATGACCCTTTTAATCATTGAATAGTCCTCAAAACATGAATTCCAGCAGCTCCCTTCCCTCATTCTGCCAAGAATGGACTTAAGTTTAAGTCCCAGCCAGGCCCTCTCTCATGTCATAAATCCGGTTTTTGTTCCAGCGGGTTTTCTGGTTTTTGGAATGCATCTCTTTGCTCCTGAACTTCACTGGCACCTCTGGTTCTGAGGATAATTTTGTTAAGAGTAGGAATAAAGTTCTCTTCATTAATTCTCTTGATTAAAAATAAAAGTTTTATTTTGAAAGGTGAGTGCATTTTCCTAAATAACAAATCAAAAGCCCAAACTTCTTCACTCCCGTTTCCTGGCTAAATAACTGGAGCAGAGGATCAGAAACCCCGGTGGGGCCAGGCGCGCAGCCAGCACACTGCGAGCAGATGGGAAAGGTGAAGACAGCAGAGCACACCGTCCTCTGCGCACCCGGACCTCCTGCGAAGCTCAGGAAGCCTTCGTGCTGGACCTGCAACAAACCTCACAGGAGCACTGGAGGATCGGCGGCCGCTCACAACCCCTCCCACTCAAATCCAAAACCCAGTAAGCTCAGGGAAGAGACAAACTTAAAAAAACGAAGCAAAACAAAGATTCACCGAGGAGGAAAATCTGCCCAGATTCGAGTCCGTGTGAATGTTCACACATTCTGCTACAGAAACAGGGTTCTGTCTGACCCCCGCAGGCTGCCCAGTCTCTGCCATGGGACAGTGAACTGTGTCTTAAATTTCCTTTTCTAAAATGCTGATTCTGGAGTCTAAAACCTCTAACCCAGAGGTCTGTCTTCAGGGAGAATGCACCTGTATTCACACTCCCTGGGTGGGAAAGAGAGTGACACGGACGTAGCCATGGCCGGGTGGAGGATGCTGACTGCCGAGGGCTCCCCTGTGGGGCCTTCGTGGCCACAGGCTCTCCAGGCCCACACGGCACGGCAGTGAGGTGGCAAAGGACTGATGGGCCTGCAAACATTTAAGGGATCGTGAGACATCTGAGGGTTTGACATTCCTTTTCCACCTGGGGGTCTCTATTCCAAGTCAAGCCAAATGAAACATACAACAAATAAAATCCACAACACCTGGGGGCATCACCTCCTTACCGAAAGGCAGACGTGCGGACGAGCACTCCTGGAGGTGTCTTTGGAATGATGGCTCCTCTGAAGGTACGTCATACTTAGTATCAGACCTTCTCTCTTCCCACCAAAACTCAAGGTACCACTAGGAATTAACTGCCTCCACTCACATCAGGACTAACTTCATGGACAACACACAGAAGCTCATCAGAGATGCTGGAGGGCATCGAAAACAACTCTGGTGCAGGGTTTCATGACAACCTTGTAAAAATGGCACCTGCTGGACTCGGCTCAAGATGGCAGCGTGAGCAGGGCAGCGGAAATCTCCCAAAACCATAGAGAGTCTTGAAAATACAACTACTCCTAAAAGAGAGACCAGATGATACAGTACAACAGCCACGCTACGTCTAGATCTGCAAGAACTCAGCACCTCACGAAAAGGGTAAGATACGAAGCCGTGACCCGGAGGGACCCGAGCACTCCCCCCACCCCAGCTCACCAGCGGGAGGAAAAGAATCAGAGTGGGCAGGGGGTGGAAGCACAGGACTGCTAAATAACCAGCCCTGGTGATCTGCATCAGGACAGAGACACACATCACATGGTGTGTTGGAGATTAGAGAAACAGAAGGGCAGGATCCTAGACGGAGACTGCGAGCGGGTCCCACAGCCGGCTCCCCTGGGACAAAAGAAAAGCAGACGCTTTTTAAAAGTGTTAAAGGGACAAGGGCCCAACAGCTGAACAAAATCATCCCAGCACACTGAGCCCAGCAGGCTTTGAATCTCGAGGAATTTCAGGCCTCCTAACCGCCTGCTGGGTAAAGCAGCCCTGAAGCGCTTCACAGCTGCAGAGCAGCCGGAGAGCAGCCACGCCCACGGCAACGGCACAGTCTCCTCCCAGCGCGCAGCTAACCTGGAACGACAGCGGAAGCTGGAGCAAGGTCCGGAAGGCGCGAAGGGGCAGTGCTCTTGGCTAGCCTGAGGGAGGCCCCGCCCACAGCAGCTGAGGGGATTATCCCAGAGACTGCCTCCGGGTGTGGGTGTGCGGGTAACCAGCAAAGGCTACAGAAGCCAGAGAAAGGTCCTGAAGGTGCAAAAGGGCCCATCCTTGCAGTAGAACGCACCCACAGTGCTGCAGGATAGACTGAGGGTGACGCCGCCCACGGCAGCTCAAGGGATTATCCCAGAGACAGCCTCCTTGTATGTGGTAACTGGCACAGGCTGCAGAGAAGGGCAAGAACAGCAAGCAGAAAGGGACTTTGTTCTCCCAGCTGACACACCTGTCACCTGCCTGCAACCACTTCTATCCCATGAAAAGACAAGAACCTGGTCCAGTCAAAAATCACCCAGACAACCCCAGAGAGGGGGCCTGGTGGGATAGATTTAAACAATCTTCGTGAAAAAGAATTCAGAATAAAAGTCATAACCATGCTGATGGACCTACAGAGAAATATGCAAGCGCTAAGGGATGAAGTCAAGAGCGACATTACAGAAATGAAACAATCGATTGACAGGCTTAAGAGCAGACTGGACAAGATGCAAGAGACTGTTAATGGAATAGAAATCAGAGAACAGGAGTACAAAGAAGCTGAGGCAGAGAGAGATAAAAGGATCTCTAGGAATGAAAGAATATTAAGAGAACTGTGTGACCAATCCAAACAGAACAATATTCGCATTATAAGGGTACCAGAAGAAGAAGAGAGAGAAAAAGGGATAGAAAGTGTCTTTGAAGAAATAATTGCCAAAAACTTCCCTAAGCTGGGGAAGGAAATAGTTTCTCAGACCATGGAAGCCCACAGATCTCCCAACACATGGGACCCAAGGAGGACAACACCAAGACATATAATGATTAAAATGGCAAAGATCAAAGACAAGGACAGAGTATTAAAGGCAGCCAGAGAGAGAAAAAAGATCACCTACAAAGGAAAATCCATCAGGCTATCATCAGACTTCTCAACAGAAACCTTACAGGCCAGAAGAGAAGGGTATATATTTAATGCAATAAAACAGAAGGGCCTTGAACCAAGAATACTGTATCCAGCACGATTATCATTTAAATTTGAGGGAGGGATTAAACAATTCCCAGACAAGCAAAAGTTAAGGGAATTTGCCTCCCACAAACCACCACTACAGGATATTTTAAAGGGACTGCTCTAGATGGAGGCACTCCTAAGGCTAAATAGAGGTCAGGCAAAAAATAAAAACAACTTTCCACAAAAACAGTCAAAGGAAACACAAAAGAGTACAGAAAAAAACGCCTAGTATATAAAGAATGGAGGAGGAAGAATAAGAAGGGAGAGAAATAAAGAATCATCAGACTGTATTTATAATAGCTTAATAAGAGAGTTAAGTTAGACGGTTAAATAGTAAAGAAGCTACCCTTGAACTTTTGGTAACCACGAATCCAAAGCCTGCAATGGCAATAAGTACATTATCTACCAATAATCACCCTAAATGTAAATGGACGGAATGCACCAATCAAAACACACAGAGTAACAGAATGGATAAAAAAGCAACCCATCTATATGCTGCTTACAAGAGACTCACCTCAAACCCAAAGATATACACAGACTAAAAGTGAAGGGATGGAAAAAGATATTTCATGCAAATAACAAGGAGAAAAAAGCAGGTGTTGCAGTACTTGTATCAGACAAAATAGACTTCAAAACGAAGAAAGTAGCAAGAGATAAAGAAGGACATTACATAATGATAAAGGGGTCAATCCAACAAGAAGATATAACCATTTTAAATATATATGCACCCAACACAGGGGCACCGGCATTTGTGAAACAAATACTAACAGAATTAAAGGAGGAAATAGAAAGCAATGCATTCATCTTAGGTGACTTCAACACACCACTCACTCCAAGGGACAGATCAACCACACAGAAAATAAGTAAAGGCACAGAGGCACTGAACAACACACTAGAACAGATGGACCTAACAGACATCTACAGAACTCTACACCCAAAAGCAACGGGATACACATTCTTCTCAAGAGCACATGGAACATTTTCCAGAATAGACCACATACTAGGCCACAAAAAGAACCTCAGTAAAATCGAAAATATTGAAATTCTACCAACCAACTTCTCGGATCATAAAGGTATTAAACTAGAATTAAACTTTAGAAAGAAAACAAAAAGGCTCACAAATACATGGAGTCTTAACAACATTCTCCTAATTAATCAATGGGTCAATGACCAAATCAAAACAGAAATCAAAGAGTATATGGAGACAAATGACAACAACAACACAAAGCCACAGCTTCTGTGGGACGCAGCAAAGGCAGTTCTAAGAGGAAAGTATATTGCAATCCAGGCTTATCCAAAGAAAGAAGAACATTCCCAAATGAATAGTCTAAAGACACAATTAACGAAATTGGAAAAAGAACAACAAATGAGACCCAAAGTCAAGAGAAGGAGGGACATAATAAAGATGAGAGAAGAAATAAATAAAATTGAGAAGAACAAACCAATAGAAAAAAATCAATGAAACCAAGAGCTGGTTCTTTGAAAAAATTAACAAAATAGATAAACCCCTAGCCAGACTCACTAAGAGAAAAAGAGAATCTATACACATAAACAGAATCAGAAATGAGAAAGGAAAAATCACGACGGATCGCACAGAAATACAAAGAATTATAAGAGAATATTATGAGAATCTATATGCTAACAAGCTGGAAAACCTAGAAGAAATGGACAACATTTTAGAAAAATACAACCTTCCAAGACTGAGCAAACAAGAAACAGAAAAACTAAACAGACCAATCACCAGCAACGAAATAGAAGCGGTAATCAAAAAACTACCCAAGAACAAAACCCCCGGACCAGATGGATTCACCTGAGTTCTACCAGACATATAGAGAAGAAATAACACCCATTTTCCCTAAAGTTTTCCAAAAAATAGAAGAGGAGGGAATACTTCCAAACTCATTCTATGAAGCCAGTATCACTTTAATACCAAAACCAGGCAAAGACCTCACCAAGAAAGAAAACTACAGACCAATATCCCTGATGAACGTGGATGCAAAAATACTTAACAAAATATTAGCAAACCGAATTCAAAAATACATCAAGAGGATCATACACCATGATCAAGTGGGATTCATCCCAGGGATGCAAGGATGGTACAACATTCGAAAATCCATCAACATCATCCACCACATCAACAAAAAGAAGAACAAAAAACCACATGATCATCTCCATAGATGCTGAAAAAGCATTTGACAAAATTCAGCATCCATTCCTGATTAAAACTCTCAACAAAATGGGTATAGACGGCAAGTACCTCAACATCATAAAGGCCATATATGACAAACCACAGCTAACATCATACTTAACAGCGAGAAGCTGAAAGCTTTTCATCTAAGATCGGGAACAAGACAGGGATGCCCACTCTCTCCACTGTTATTCAACATAGTACTGGAGGTCCTAGCCACAGCAATCAGACAAAACAAAGACATACAAGGCATCCAGATAGGTAAAGAAGAAGTCAAATTGTCACTATTTGCAGATGACATGATATTGTACATAAAAACCCTAAACACTCCACTCCAAAACTACTAGAACTAATATCTGAATTCAGCAAAGTTGCAGGATACAAAATTGACACACAGAAATC
>JAVSCE010008728.1:0-22577 GCA_032199065.1 Smutsia gigantea | reverse complement strand
ACCCAAGGAAGACCACACCAAGACATATAGTAATTAAAATGGCAAAGATCAAGGATAAGGACAGACTATTAAAAGCAGCCAGAGAGAGAAATAAGATCACATACAAAGGAAAGCCCATCAGGCTATCATCAGACCTCTCAACAGAAACCTTACAGGCCAGAAGAGAGTGGCATGATGTTTTTAACACAATGAAGCAGAAGGGCCTGAACCAAGATTACTTTATCTGGCAAGATTATCATTTAAATTTGAAGGAGGAATTAAACAATTTCCAGATAGGCAAAAGCTGAGAGAATTTACGTCCCCAAAACCATCTCTCCAGTGTATTTTGTAGGGACTTCTATAGATGGAAGTGTCCCTAAGGTTTAATAGCTGTCACCAGAGGTAATAAAACCATAGTAAAGAAAGTAGAACAGCTAATTACTAAGCAAATGCAACATTAAATTAACTATCCCCAAAGTCAGTCAAAGGATAGACAAAGAGTACAGAATATAATACCTAATATATAAAGAATGGAGGAGGAAGAAAAAGGAGGAATAAAAAAAAAGAACCTTTAGACTGTGTTTATAATAGCATATAAGTTAGAATCTTAGATAGTAAGGAAGTTAATCTTGAACCTTTGGTAACCAGGAATCTAAAGCCGCAATGGCAATAAGTACATACCTATCAATAATCACCCTAAACGTAAATTGACTGAATGCACCAATCAAAAGACATAGAGTCACTGAATGGATAAAAAAACAAGACTCATCTATATGCTGCGTACTTAAACCCAAAGACATACACAGACCAAAAGTGAAGGGATGGAAAAAGATATTTCATGCAAACAACAAAGAGAAAAAAGCAAGAGTTGCAGTACTTGTATCAGACAAAATAGACTTCAAAACAAAGAAAGTCACAAGAGACGAAGAAGGACATTACATAATGATAAAAGGGTCAATCCAACAAGAAGATATAACCATTATAAATATCTATTCACCCAACACAGGAGCACCTACGTGTGTGAAACAAATACTAACAGAATTAAAAGGGGAAATATAATGCAATGAATTAATTCTAGGAGACTTCAACACTCCACTCACTCTGAAGGACAGATCAACCAGACAGAAAATAAGTAAGGAGACAGAGGCACTGAGCAACACATTAGAACAGATGGACCTAACAGACATCTACAGAACTCTACACCCAAAAGCAGCAGAATACACATTCTTCTCAAGTGCACATGGAACATTTTCAAGAATAGATCATATACTAGGCCACAAAAAGAGCCTTGGTAAATTCAGAAAGATTGAAATTGTACCAACCAGTTTCTCAGACCAAAAAGCTATGAAACTAGAAATAAATTATGCAAAGAAAATGAAAAATCCCACAAACACATGAAGGCTTCACAACATGCTCCTAAATAACCAATGGATCAATGACCAATAAAACCAGAGATCAAGCAATATATGGAGACAAATGAAAACAATAATTCAACACCGCAAAAATCTATGGGATGCAGCAAAGGCTGTGCTAAGGGGAAAGTATATTGCAGTACAGGCCCATCTCAGAAAAGAACAATCCCATATGAACAGTCTAAACTCACAATTAACGAAACTAGAAAAAGAAGAACAAATCAGGCCCAAAATCAGTAGAAGGAGCGACATAATAAAGATTAGCACATAAATAAATATAATTGGGAAGAATAAAACAATAGAAAGAATCAATGAAAGCAGCAGCTGGTTCTTTGAGAATAAACAAAATAGATAAACCCCTATCCAGAATTATCAAGAAAAAAAGAGAGTCTACACACATAAACAGAATCAGAAATGAGAAAGGAAAAATCACTACAGACACCACAGAAATACAAAGAATTATTAGAGAATACTATGAAAAATTATATGCTAACAAACTGGATAACCTACAAGAAATGGACAGCTTTCTAGAAAAATACAACCTTCCAAGGCTGACCCAGAAAGAAACAGAAAATCTGAACAGACCAATTACCAGCAACAAAATTGAACTGGTAATCAAAAAACTGTCTAAGAACAAAACCCCTGGACCAGATGGCTTTACCACTGAATTTTAACATTTAGTGAAGACCTAATACCCATCCTCCTTAAAGTTTTCCAAAGAGTAGAAGAAGAGGGAATACTCCCAAACTCATTCTATGAGGCCAGTATCACTCTTACACCAAAACCAGGCAAAGACACCACAAAAAAAGAAAATTACAGACCAATATCCCTGATGAACATAGATGCAAAAATACTCAACAAAATATTAGCAAACTGAATTCAAAAATACATCAAAAAGATCATCCATCATCATCAAGTAGGATTTATTCCAGGGATGCAAGGATGGTACAATATTAGAAAATCCATCATCATCATCCACTACATCAACAAAAAGAAAGACAAAAAACACATGATCATCTCCATAGATGCGGAAAAAGCCTCTGACAAAATTCAACATCCATTCATGATAAAAACTCTTAACAAAATGGGAATAGAGGGCAAGTACCTCAACATAATAAAGGCCATATATGACAAACCCACAGCCAACATTATACTTAACAGTGAGAAGCTGAAAACTTTTCCTTTAAGATCAGGAACAAGACAAGGATGCCCACTCTCCCCACTTCTATTCAACATAGTACTGCAGGTCCTAGCCACAGCAATCAGACAACACAAAGAATTAAAAGACATCCAGATTGGCAAGGAAGAAGTTAAACTGTCCCTGTTTGCAGATGACATGATATTTTACATTAAAAAACCCTAAAGAATCCACTCCAAAACTACTAGATCTAATATCTGAATTCAGCAAAGTTGCAGTATACAAAATTAATACGCAGAAATCTGAGGCATTCCTATATACTAACAATGAACTAGCCAAAAGAGAAATCAGGAAAACAGTTCCATTCACAATTGCATAAAAAAGAATAAAATACCTAGAAATAAACCTAACCAAGGAAGTGAAGACCTATACTCTGAAAACTACAAGACACTCATGAGAGAAATTAAAGAAGATACCAATAAATGGAAACACATCCCATGCTCATGGATAGGAAGAATTAATATTGTCAAAATGGCCATCCTGCCTAAAGCAATCTACAGATTCAATGCAATCCCTATCAAAATTCCAACAGCATTTTTCAATGCACTAGAGCAAAAAATAGTTGTAAAATTCATATGGAGCCACAAAAGACCCAGAATAGCCAAAGCAATCCTGAGAAGGAAGAATAAAGCTGGGGGCATTACGCTCCCCAACTTCAACCTCTACTACAAAGCCACAGTACTCAAGACAATTTGGTACTGGCACAAGAACAGACCCATAGACCAATGGAACACACTAGAGAGCCCTGATATGAACCCAACAATATATGGTCAATTAATATACGCTAAAGGAGCCATGGACATACAATGGGGAAATGACAGCCTCTTCAACAGCTGGTGTTGGCAAAACTGGACAGCTACATGCAAGAGAATGAAATGGGATTATTGTTTAACCCATACCCAAAAGTAAACTCGAAATGGATCAAAGACCTGAATGTAAGTCATGAAACCATAAAACTCTTAGAAGACAACATAGGCAAAAATCTCCTGAATATAATCATGAGAAACTTCTTCCTAGATGTATCTCCTCGAGTAAGGGAAACAAAAGCAAAAATGAACACATGGGACTACATCAAATGAAAAAGCTTCTGTATGGCAAAGGACACCATCAACAGAACAAAAGGCATCCTACAGTATGGGAGAATATATCTGTAAATGACATATCTGACAAGGGGTTAACATCCAAAATATATAAAGATTTCACATGCCTCAACACCCAAAAAGCAAATAACCCAATTAAAAAATGCGCAGAGGATATGAAGATACAATTCTCCAAAGAAGAAATTCAGATGGCCAACAGACACATTAAAAGATGCTCCACATCACTAATCATCAGGGAAATGCAAATTAAAACCACAATGAGATATCACCTCACACCAGTAAGGATGGCCAGCATCAAAAAGACTAAGAACAACAAATGCTGGTGAGAATGTGGAGAAAGGGGATCCCTCCTACACTGCTGGTGGGAATGTAAGCTAGTTCAACCATTGTGGAAAGCAGTATGGAGGTTCCTCAAAAAACTAAAAATACAAATACCATTTGACCCGGGAATCCCACTTCTTGGAATTTGCCCAAAGAATACAACTTCTCAGATTCAAGAAGACAGATGCACCCCTATGTTTATCGCAGCACTTTTTACAATAGCCAAGATATGGAAGCAACCTAAGTGTCCATCAGTAGATGAATGAATAAAGAAGATGTGTTACATATACACAATTGAATACTATTCAGCCATAAGAAAGAAACAAATCCTACCATTTGCAACAACATGGATGGAGCTTGAGGATATTATGCTCAGTGAAATAAGCCAGGCAGAGGAAGACAAGTGCCAAATGATTTCCCTCATTTGTGGAGTATAACAACGCAGCAGAATTGAAGGAACAAAACAGCAGCGGACTCACAGACTCCAAGAAGGGACTCGTGGTTACCATAGGGGAGGGGTGTGGGAGGGCAGGTGGGGAGTGAGGGAGAAGGAGATTGAGGGGTATTATGTTTAGTACACATGGTGTGGGGGATCACAGGGAAGGCAGTATAGCACAAAGAAGGCGAACAGTGAATCTGTGGCATCTTACTACACTGATGGGCAGTGACTGCAATGGGGTATGGGTGTTGGCTTGATAATATGGGTAAATGTAGTGACCACATTTCATGTGAAACCTTCATAAGAGTGTATATCAATAATACCTTTAAAAAAAAAGAGGTTGAGGGACCAGGTGGAAAGGATTTGGGTACAGGATGGACTTCTGAGCTGTGGGATTGGCCACCTCCATCCCAAGAATCCTAGAGGGAGTGTATTCTGATCATCCATCTCTGTGTCCCTTACTATTTCTTCAGTTTGTTACCAATTATGGCAGTGGCAGAGCCCTCTGACCATCACCTTCACCACCAATGGCATCAACTCCCCCTGCTGGGCTCAGCCCCTCGTCCAGCTGATTCGCCCGGGCTCTCTCCCCATTCTCCTTCCTCCCTGGGCCTGGGGAGAGCCCAGGAGACCAGGTGGGAGGGAAGCCCACTGACAGTCCTTTGAGTTCTGGGATATCAGGTTTGCAAAAGACCTTAAAGACCATTGCACAACCTCTGCCACGAAAATACCAGGACCCACCGTTTATCCAGAGCTTTCTGCAATGCGGTATATGTCGTGATTGAGGTCCAGTCTATTTACGTCAGGATCCTTGTTTTGCTACTTCTCTGAGCCTTTATTTCACCACCTGTAAAATAGGAACAAAACTGTGTTCACCTCATAAAGTCCTTATAAGATTCAAAGGATGGGTAGACATAAAGTGATCAGAACAGCGCCAGCCACAGGTTGAGCGCTCTGAGCACTGGCCGCTATTCCTGGCGTCAGCAGCCGAGCCAGGGCCCCATGCACATTTGCTCCTCAAATCTGCGTGAGAGTCCTGGGAGGAGGTACGACCCTACCTCCCACAGGTGGTCACTCAGCCCCTTTTTAAACCTGAAACTGTGGGCTGTCCCCATTCCATCTACCCTAGGTGAGGGGATGAAGCCAAAGCAAGCTGTGTGGTGATCCGTGAGTCCTCTACAGGTCATTCAAAACTCCAAACGTGGTGGGCCAGGCCACCTTCTCTGCCAGCCCTCACCCCTGCTCCCAGTTAATGAATATTGCTAAGTATCCTCTGGGCCTTCACTGTGGGGGACACAGAGGAAGGGAAAGACACCACCCTGTTCTCCAAACGCTTGTGATTAATCACTTATTTGTGAAGAGTGCAAGATTGTGTGTGTGTGCTCACGCATACATGTGCTCAGTGCCATAGAGATCAGTGTTTTTCAAACTGCACCTCACAACCCATTAGCAATCAGCTTAGTTGATTGGAACCAGCACTTGAGAAAAAATTAAATAAAATTTAAAAATGAGGGTGCATCGCCTGTACTGTGGACTAGAATTTTTATGGGGAGAGGTGAGGTTTTTATTTTAATTATGTATTATATGTATGGGTATATAAGGTTATGGTGTAAGATATATTTCTAACTGTGGGTCGTGGTGAAAAAAGCCTCAAGGCCTCAGCTCTGGTGGCTGGGCCTCTGCCTCCCTCAGCAGACCACTCTCTCTTCTGTATGCCAGCCTCACAGGCCCTATCATGTCATCTTTCCTATCTCAGGCCCTTTGCATGTGCTCTTTTGCCTACCAGAAATGTTCTTTCTCACTGGCTTCACCTGCATAACTTGGGTTCATCACACAGAATGCAGCAATGGGTCACATTATCCCCCCTCTCAGCTGATGGGGAAACTGAAGGACAGAGAAGTTAAGTGATCTGCCCAATGTCACACAGCTAGCCAGAGGTGAACTGGGATTTGAATCCAGGTTTCTCTGGTTTCAGAGCTCAGGTTCTTTCCTTAATCCAGTGAGATCTGCCTGTTGATAGCCTCAATCCTCATCTTCCAGGTCAGTGTAGTAGCTGCTTCATGGGGTTCCAGCCCACATACCTGCCCTCCAAGAGTGGCCAGCACCTGTGGCTCCTTTCAGGATGGCATCCTCCCGAGGGTCTGCTACTCCATCTGTGACATAGGTGACAACAAAGGGGGCCTCATCGCTGCTGTGTGTATGGGCTCTGCATATCTCCCTGCTCAGAGGCATGCCCTTTGGGTCTCTGGGTCTCACAGAAGTTGGGGAGCCCCCGTTTTTCACTCACTCCAGCCAAAGCCTGCTTTTCAGGGCTGGGACCTGGGAGGCCTCAAATAAAGCAGCTTTGCAGGATCTGGCTTTGGGGAATAAGGCAGGTGGTTGGAGGACTGAATAGGCAGGCCAGATCAGTTTGACTTTCATGCCTACTCAGTATAGGCCAGTGGGTCCAAAGTTTGTCATTCAAATACGATCCTCACCGTCTTTGCTCTGTCCGTGTGTGGCCACTAGTTGTAATCTACTGATGGAAGTGGGGAAGAAGCCATTCCAAATTTCATTCTCAGATCTCTGGCTTGTGCAAAGTCCCATTTCTGGAGACGTGGGACAGTAGTTTGGGAGGAAGTTGAGCTGGCAGTGTGGACAGAGCCGTGGACAGGGAGCCCCCACTTGGCAGGACAACTGATCCAGTGCTCACAGCTGTCCTGCCTGTCAAATGGAGTGGCCGCCCCTGAGCAGTGCCTTGGTGGAGGTGGGGACGGGCGGGCAGTTCCTGGCTAGATTTCACATCTGGGAGACTGCCCTCCCCATGGGGCCCAGGGCTACGGAGAAGGTCGAGGAGAAATCTAACACCTAGAGACTCCAGAGCTGGGGGTCCCTGGTAACTGCAGGCTCTGCCCCTCCCTGCGGTGGCTAGCCGAGGAGACAAGCTCCTGGGAGGCAAGGGTTTCAGGCTGTAATCCTGCCACTCCCTGCCACTCCTCGGTTAGGAGCCTGTTTGAGCCCATGGTGTGGATGAAAGCATGGGTGTGCTGGGTCTGTTACACATCTGTGATGAAATATGTTAATGAATACATGGTTATTCAAAGAAGTCACATTCGTCCTACTTCCCCTCAAGTCCTCTCTGCCTCTCTGCTGTTGTGGGTGACATTCTCATGAATGAGGTTGCCCCACCACCCGGGAACTCCCTGAGATGGGACTGCCTCCCCTGCCATCTTTGGGGGTCTCTGAGTGTGCTGTCTCCTTTCTTCTTTTCCTTCTCTTTCTCCCTTCCTTCTGTTTAAACTGTGACTATGAAACTTTAATTGAAGTGTGATACACATATAGAAGGGTGCAGGTGCCCGACTATACAGCTCACTGACTTCTCCAGCCCCACGTGACTGGAGTTCAGGTCAAAAAACAGAACATTATCAGCAGCCCCCAAAGGTCCTTTTTCCCCTTCAGACCCTGCCTTCAGACCCCTTCCCCTTTAAAAGGAAAAAACTCTGACTCCACTGATAGTTAATTGAGGGCTTGCTACCAGCTAGCATTTTCATAATGGTGGTCTTTTGGATTATTACAGCAACCCTGAGGGGCAGATTATTATCCCCATTTTACAGTCAGGGAAACTGAAGCTCAGAAAGGATAAGTGAATTGTTGGGGTCAAAGGGTCGCTAAGTGGTGGAGATTGGTCTGAAGTCCACTGCATGCCGCCCATCACCATCACATTCTTTAATATGTGCAAAGAAGGCTGGATAGAGTCCATATGTCATCAGAAATAAATCTGCATAGACATCTCTGAGATTATTTGCCCAGAAACATCCCTTACTTCTTCTGGAGACATCTCCTGTCTACACTCTTCAAAATGCCTCCTGAGGGAGCCACAAGTTCTCCCATGGCCCTACCTGTTGGCCACCATTGACCAGTCCAGGAGTGGGCACCTGACCCCAGATGGGCCAATCAGAGAGATTTCCTGGGAATTTGGGCTTCATTCTTTCTCTGGAAATGTAAAATTCAGCTGCTAGTGTCAGTTCTGTGGAGACAGCCAGCCTACAGTGGGAAGGAGGGGAAGGAGGAGGGGGAGGAGGAGGAGAAGCCCAGGGAAGGGGAAGAGAAATGCATGCCCTCAATCTCATCATGAGAAAACACTAGAATAACCTAAATAGAAGGATATTTTACAAAATAACTCTTTAAAAGTAGCAAGATCATGAAAGACAAAGAAAAACTGAGAAACTGTCCCAAATTGGAGGAGACTAAGGAGACAGGAAAACGAAATGCAGCATGGGCTCCTGGACTGGGTCCTGAATCGGAAAATGGACATGAGTGGGAAAACTGGTAAAATTCAGATGAAGCCTATAGACCGGATAACGGTATTAGATCAGGGTTAATTTCCTGGTTTGATCATTGTACTATGGTTATGAGGTAATTAACATTAGGGGCTTCTGGAGGAAAGGTATATGGGAATTCTCTGTACTATGTTTGCAACTTTTCTGTAAGGGGAAAATTATATCAAATGAAAAAAAAGCATAAATCCTTGAACTTCAGGAAAAAGAAAAATCTCAGGCCCTGAAGACCCCAGTAGGTTTGATTGAACTAATGATGGAAGTATAAAACACATACAACTTTTTAAGGAAAGAACTATTAAACCAAGATAATAGCTGAAGCTGTGACTAAAATTCATGTAGGCAGTTGGCAAGGACTTAAGGTTTATAGAGCACCTGTGCCCACAGCTGAACTGAGGTCTTTTGGCTCCTTGGGCTTATCTCAGGGGTTAGAATATGCAGAGAAACTCAGATCCCTGGCCCAACTTACATCTGGTGCAAGAGACCCCTCTTCCAGTACTCCTCAAAAGGCGCTCCTTCAGCCTCTGCTTGGATGACTCTGTCCTAAGTTTGTGAGCCCCAAGTGCTATTGATAGTAATTAGAAATTAGAATTAACCCAAATGAATAGGGGTAAGTAATCCTAGCGACCAAGATAATAGAGAACCATACAGTCACTTGAACATGATAAGAATGTGGCTTATCTCTCTCAATGCTTGGAAATGTGTACTTAGTGATCTTCGGTGACAAGAACAGAACAGAAATGGCACTGACACACTGATTACAGCTATGTTAAAATCTAAGTGTGTACCTGAAGAACTAGAAAGTCGTTTAGAAATGGTGCAAATAGTTGTAGTTTTAAGTTGCCTTGATATCTTTCAAGTTGTATACGTATATACAGAATCCTAAATAAGATTTAGTATCCAGAATTTAAAAAAAACACCCTTCATTAAAGGGCTTGGGGATTGCCATTTCAAGACTGATTGAGAATGGTTGCACGGAGCACTAGATTGGGAAGACTCATAAGGCCCAGTGTCAGCACTAGGAGAAAGGGTGATATGTTTGATGAGTGATGTCTGCCATGGTGGAGGATTAGGTGGCAGTGTGCATGCCATGTAGTTGCCATCTCATCTTGAGCCACTCCCAAGAACCAGTGTCACTTTTGTAGACACCCTGAAAGATGAATGAGCTGTTTACAGAGCCATGGGCAGGAAGAGACCTCTTCTTTGATTTACAAGTGGCAGGATTTGGTGCAAGTCACTGGGATATAGGATGATATGACATAACGGCTGGCCATAAGGGGAGGAAATGCAAAGTCCTCCACAACGGGGGCTGGTTTGGTAGTAGGTGGGCACAGTAGGGAGGGCTTTGTGGCATTTGTGGAGGAGATTTTGAATGTGTAGATGCTTGGGAAGGGTATTGCAGATAAAGGGTACAGCATAGATAAAGGCATGGAGGCTGGCAAATCACAGGCCTCCTTGGGAAAAAGGAAGGAGGTCACTGTGACTAGAGGGCAGAGCATGTATAGGTTAGTGGTGCCCAATGAGCACAGAAATGTGGGAAGGGGCCAGACTGAGTGTGTCCTGAAGGCTAGAGCGATGAGTTTGGGTTTTATTTAGTTAGCACTGGAGCCTTTGGAGAGCTGTGAGGCAGGCAGTGCTGGATGGGGATGGGACCAGAGGGTAATGAGACAATGCTTCTTCCCTGGGAGACCATCACTGTGGAGGATGCCAGGCCCTGGATTTGGACAAGATTCCTTTGGAGTGTGGAGTGGGTAATATCAGAGCACTGGGATGATAGGGTGGGGGAGATATAACCAAGCCCCCTCGAGAACAATCCCATGGGCTCCATCTACTACTGTTCAGGATCTCCTGAGCTCTGCACCAGGCAAAGGAGGTGGAGGCCTCGGTCTCCACCTTCTGGGAGCTTCTATTCTATGGAGAGAGGAAATATATCCAGAAACAACTGTACACTTATCCTAGACAGGGTGAGATCCAGCACCAAGGCAAGAACACCAGCTGGGTGGGCAGCATTCAGGCATAGATGAGACTGGCCAGGAGCCAGTGGGTCAGGCTTCCTGGGGTTTCTCTCCTTGGTGAGAGGTGGCCGTGGACAATTTCTTAAGGTGTCCCCAGACTCTCCACATCCCTGGCTCTAGGAAGAGGGGCCTTGAAGTTCAGGAGGAATTTGGATACATGGAAGGGAGAGAAGTGGGGTTTCCAAGTATGGGAGGCTAGGTTGGAGTGGGGGGGCAGGCTGGAGCAGGTGAGGACTGGGGACGTCTGAGGAGGCTGATAGCTATCAGAAGAGCAGGTTGCGTGGGGGAGGCTGCAGATGCCCAGGGCCCGGTAGCCAGGCAGGGATACCCTGGAGTGAAGCAGTGGGCCAGCGACACTCAGAAGGGATGGGCTGTGTCTGGGGCTTGGGGAAGGTTATCCAGGCAGCCATCAGACTTTAGGGTCCTACCTGATAAGGGGGGATCCCTGGAGGCCAATGCCAGGGAGTCTGGCAGGCCTCGCAAGACTTAAGGGTCCCACAGATTCTGCTGTATTCATAGGATTTGGCAAGATTCCAGGGATGCTATGACTTTCTTTTGCCTGTTCCTCCAAATCTATGGACCCTCCCCTACCCAGGGAAGGCACTCCCTTCCTCCCTTGCCATCCACGCCCAAGTCCTGCATCCCTGGGGACTGCAGGGATCACTGGGAGCTGATTTGGCCTTGAGACACAAACAGGCAGGTACATCCCTCTCTGGGCTTGGCCTGGGAGGACCTTGCGTGCCCTCCTCCCCCTCCTCCATCACGGGGCTAGGGGCGGCTCCAGGGCTCCACCTGGGCAGTGCATGGTGGTGGCCAGAGTGGAAAATCCCCACAGGCTGGATTATATCAGTGTTTGTCAGGCCTGATCTTGGCCTTCCACCTGAGGCTTGATGTGTGACAAATCTGTTTGGAGCCCTAAGTGCAGGTTACGAGGGGGCAGTGAGGGGACTGGCAGGGGGCCTTTTTCCACTTACTCTAAATGGAGAGCTCTCCTGTGCCAGGTTAATGGGTGCTGGGCTGGCTCCAAGTAACCTCAGGCAACAAGATGCTCGTAGCTGGGAAGCAGAGAGACCTGGAGATGAGAGATAGAGGCACAGGATAGATCAGACTTGGGGGCAGGTAGAAGGGCAGTCATAGGCTTGGTGGGAGGGTGATGGGGGAGAAGTAAAGACAGGCAGGGTCACAGGAGCCAGGAAAAGTGAAACAGTAAGAACAGAAGCACAGGCAAGCATGTCCTCTGTTCCCATGTCCGGCCTGAAGCCTCCTGCTATCTAGACTGCCGCCAAGAGGCACAACCAGGCTTATACTGTGGGTGTGTCCTGAGCACTTACTGAATGACGATGAGAATTTCTTCTGATGCCCCATTTAGCCATGAAAGCCCACAAAGCTGCCCCAAACAGCTCTGAGCTCAGCCACGGGCTGCTGGGACGCAGCCTCACCACCGGCACAGGGCTAACGATTCTGTCTTCATTCCCACTGCCAGCGCCACCCGCACCCCCACCCTCATCTCACTATCATCCCAGCTACTGACCCCAACAGACACCCTCCCTGCATTCTCGCAGGGCAGGGGGTTCTGGGAACCAGGACTTGAGTCATACCTCCCGGGGCATCGCCTATAGACCAGGGATCCTCAGCAATTCTGCACCCTCAGGGGACATCAGGGAATGCCTGGAGACATTTTTGGTGTCAGAATGAGGAGATGCTGCTGGCATCTAGTGCATGGAGGCCACGGCTGAAGCTAAACACCCCACAACACACAAGACGGCATCCACAGAAAGGATTATTTGTTCCAAAACGTGAGAAGTCGTGAGAATGAGAACCTTGCCTATTGACCCTATGATCCTCACTGTACCTTTCTCTGGCCCTGACTCCGCAATACCCAGATCATGCCTCTGGTTCCTGGAGGAGCGATCTTCACCACCCCATCTTACGGCCACTTTGTTCTTTCTTATCGTTCTCACCTCCTGCCCTCCCACTGCTTTTATTAAAAAGTCAATAATATGAAAAGTCCTTAGCGGGGGAAAACACACAGGAACAGCTGATACACGGGGCACAGGGTACACGCGGGACTGAGGTCATGCCTGTCCAGGGTAGGGAGGCAGGACTGGGCGAGATCCAGGGGGTATAAAGGGCAAAGAGGGCTCAGGCCTTCACCCCACTGTGCCTGCACGACTCAGAGTGGCTTTTCCTCTCCGGCCCCATGGGAATCGGCATCATGAAGTGGCTGGCGGTGGCTTTGGTCTGCCTCCAGCTCTTGGAAGCGGCAGTGGTCAAGTGAGTTGGGGGGCTGGATGCTGGTGTAGAGCCTGGAGCCCTGGAAGGGGTAGGCTGGCTAGGGGATGCCCCACCTGTCTCTACTCTGGAATTCTTGCCGAGGGCAGGGAAGGCTCCCTGGGCCGGTGTAGGACTGGACTCAGAGGTGGGAGAAGATACAGCGTCTGTCCCAGGACACTTCCAGGTAAAGGGAGAAAGGGAGAAGCACACTCCCTTCTCCCATCCGAAGAGAAAAGAGGGACCTGAAGCAGACAGTAGAGGCGACTCCCGCTCAAGTAGGCCCTGAACGGCGGGTGTGGCTTCCTCGCACAGAAAGGAGCAACTATTTCTAGATCAGGGGACATCTGCTAATCATTTCCGTAAGGCCCTGTCGTCTGGGCACAGTTGTACCATCCAGTATGGTAATCTCTACATGCTGAGGAATCAGGAGATAGGGAGCGAGGTGGCATGGCTCACAGGACATGGTGGGGCTTCCGGGATGCCAAACCACCTGCTCGCCCACCATTAAGGAGTGAGGCCAAAGGGGAAGAGACGGCTTCTCTCAGGAGCTCCTTCTAATATATGAATTCTGTAGAGGTAGTCAGAATGAAGCAACTGTAGGTCTTCATAGCTCAATGTGAATGGGTTTAGCAGAGAATTTCTGGAGTATGCAGGGTCCTGAGGGAAGAGGAATGAAGATGGGGAAAGAAGTAGGAATTCTGGAGTTTGGAGAAAGCCTGGGTGGATCGCAGGGACCCCCTAGGCAACGGCAGCAAGCAAGTCTGGGAGGAGACCCAAGGATGACATGGGCAGAAACCCATATTTCCTAAGTTTCAACTGCAGAGCCAATCTGAGCTCCAGACCACCCAGGCCTCTTCCCCACTGTCCTGGTGTCCTGAGAAGGGCAGTGATTGGCCCCAGGTCGGAAAACTAGCAGCAGGGGCAGAACTTGTACTCTGTCTGCTGAGTCCCAGTCCAGTGTTGTTCCCCTGGTGGGGACCTGGAGCCACCCCACCAGAGGACTGGGGTGGGGGAACTTTGCCATCTCTGAAACCTTTTTAAAAAGTGCAGTTCTCCTGCAAAGGGTAATGTCTGAAGTGCCTCTTCCTTTCCAGGGAAGGGATTTATGGGGTATTTGAGAGCAGAGGGCTGGACAGGATGAGGAACCATTGAGATGGGGTGGAGACATGCAGGAGTGAAGGTAAATGTTTCCTGAATCTTTGAGCAAGCCATGAAAAGAGCTTTGAAAAAGAGGAGAGGGGAATAAAAAGAGGCAAAGGGAGAAAGAGAGAGACACAGGAAAGAAACAGAGTGAAACAGGCAGAGATGGAGACGAAGATGGAGACACACAAACACACAAGCGTTCGGCCTGGGGGCAGAGAGACAGCAGACTAAGGCATACGGTTAAAGATGGAGAAAGAGGGATTGAGGCTGGGCTGTTAGAGGTGCTGTAGGAAGGAGGGAGGCGCTGCGGTGACGCTCAGCCTTTCTAGAGTCCCCCTGAGGAAAATGCCGTCCATCCGTGACACCATGAAGGAGAAGGGCTTACTGAAGGAATTCCTGAGGAAGAACGTGCGCGACCCCACCCTTAAGTACAAGTTCAGTGGCTTCACGGAGGTCTACGAGCCCATGGCCTACCTGGATGTGAGTCTTGACTTCCCTAGAGGTACCCCTTTCCCTGTGGCCAAGGCGGGTGGCCAAGCCAGGTGGTGAGCGGCAGCTGTCCCCTCTGCGCCCTCCCACGGGCCCCTGGGGCCTGCTCCCTTCTCTTCGACCTGCCAGTGCCGCCCTCCTTGCCCAGGTGCAGCATGGGGAGGGGGAGCCCGCCCACCTGGCCGCTCATCCCACAGAGACCTTTGCAGCTGCCCGAGGCGGGCACAGACTGAGGTCTGTGTGGTCTGGGCAAGTGTAGAGGGGAGGCTCAGATCCCTGCGTCTGGTGCAGGTGGTGGGCCAGGGGCTCTGCTCATGGAGGAGGCTGGGCCTGCCCATCTCTGGGTCCCTCCAGAGCTAACAGCTTATCCCATGACTCCCCAGGCTTCCTACTTTGGTGAGATCAGCATTGGAACCCCACCACAGAACTTCCTGGTCCTTTTTGATACCGGCTCCTCCAACCTGTGGGTGCCGTCTGTCTACTGCCAGAGCGAGGCCTGCAGTGAGTACTGGGCTGGCAGGGGAGGGCACTGACACGCTCTGGGGAAGGTCAGATGTCACAGAGATTACTGTGCGAACCTTTAGCCTGGAAAGGACCAGGGACTTGTCCCAGATCACACAGCACACCCAGGCCAGAGAGAATCTGCCCCTTTGCCTTCCCTGCTCACCAATACATATTCTTTCATCTGCTCCAGGCTACCACCCAGTCTTGCCCCTCCCTGTCCATTTTACCCCACACTATTCCATTCTGTTCCCTCCAAGCAATGCCACTCCTTCCCACTCAAGTCTACAGCATCCTTGCTATTCCACTCCACACCACTATTTACTCAGTTCTCCCTGAGTGTCTCTGAGGCACACGGGAGAACAGTATAGGATGTGGTCTCTGACCTGTAGTCCTATTTGGAGACAGGCCACATTCCCCTCCTAAAAGCTGCCCTGCTCCCTGTCAAAGCCTTGGGGTGTGGGTCTTGACAACTCTGGTCTGAAGGGTCCCCTGCTGGCCCTACCCTGCGCTGCCTCAGGATCCTGGGGAGGCCGGCCTCCTGACCGGGGAGGGTCTGGCAATGCAGGGTGCCTGGGGGCTCACTCACTTCTTCAGCTGTTGAGTAATTTCTCGGCACTCATTGTGTGCCAAGTGATCTCCCAGGTGTCAGAAAGATGGAGATGGATCCTACGCAACCCAGCCACGGGGAGGTCACAGTCCTGGGGCACCCCAAGAGTCTGCATGGCAGAGGGAGCTTTGGGACCAAGGCGGGTCAGACCCATGGGCCTTCCAATGCTGGGAACCTGACTCTGCAGCCAGGGGTTGCTGAGGCCCCAGGAGGTGAGCAGAGGCTGGGAGACACAGCCCTCCACCTGCCAGCCTGACCCCCGCATCCTCTCTCTGCCTGCAGCCACTCACTCCCGCTTCAACCCCAGCCAGTCCTCCACTTTCTCCACCAACTCGCAGTCCTTCTCCCTGCAGTACGGCAGCGGCAGCCTCACAGGCTTCTTCGGCTATGACACTTTGACGGTTAGTAATGCGCCTGCCACTCCTGGCTCCCCATCGCAGGGCGCAGGGACCACAGGTGGGGCTGTGAGCTGCATTCTAACCTCACATCCTCAGTCTGATGGCGAGAATTAGATGGAGACTGAAAAATGTGGAGGAACACCTAGGGCTTTGCCATATAGGACGGGAAATCAGAACAGAGGGCTCGTTGACTAGGTCACCTAACCCGATGAAGGCCATCAGAGGACACAGGATGAATGGGACAACCTGGTCCTCTTCATTGAGGAGCTAAAGCCTGGGAAAAAGAGATGGGGGTGGGGGCCGCAGTTGGGGCAGGCTACTCAGGAGAGTCTGTGGCTCCTACCAGCCCTATCAAGAAGGGAAGCAGCAGAGGTGGGAGGGATGAAGGACAGAGCCTTAAGGGGTCTGGGGCTTCTGGGGGAGATGGGTGGAGCTACTCTTGTCATCTCCTGTCCTCTGGGCTCTCATCAGGTCCAGGACATCCAGGTCCCCAACCAGGAGTTTGGCCTGAGTGAGAACGAGCCGGGAACCAATTTCGTCTACGCAAAGTTTGATGGCATCATGGGCATGGCCTACCCGTCCCTGGCTGTAGGTAGGGCCACCACAGCCTTACAGGGCATGCTGCAGGAGGGCGCCCTCAACAGCCCAGTCTTCAGCTTCTACCTCAGCAAGTGAGCAACGGCTTGGCAGTCCCCAGCTCCAGCCCACTGCCCTGGAGGCCCTGACAGCACAGGCCCAAGGCTTCGGGGTTCCGTCTGAGGCCTCGCAGCAGGCACTCCTGCCCAGGGCCTTCTCTCCTGGGCTTCTGAGCCCTCCCTCGGCTCACCCCCTCTCCTCCGTCCCTGCATCTGTCCCCAGCCCGCTTGGACTTTGCTTTGCAGTCTTGGCCAGGATGGAATATTGCTGCTGATTCTCAACGCCCTTTAGGTTCATCTCCTGCCCAGAGCCCCAGTTAGCTTGTTTTCTTCTGACCCACAAATGTTTACGACCTGGAACCTCTTCTGTAGAGCAATCTAGTACTTCATCACCTTTGATCTATTGTTCTCACCAGGGCCTGGAGTCTTCTGGTCTAGGCCCAACTCCTAATTGTTCTCCTCCCTACAAGCACAGCTCTTTGGTGTGGAGAGCTGGGAGCTGGGCAGCAGGAGGGGTGTGTGCTTGCAATGGACTTTCCCTTCCTCTCCGGAATTAGCCAACCACCTTCTGGAGATAGTCAGCATCTACTGTCTGGGGCTTAATCACTTGACTCTAACTCAACTATATTATCCTGTTTCTAATGTTGCTGATTTACTCGCTTCCTCAGTTGACAATTCCTCTGGAGTTTAGCCTTTAGGAGCTCCACCCAGTTCCACACTCAGATTGGACTACTGGGAGAGGCGGAAACAAACGCGGAGTAGCCTTCCCTCCCCTCGACCAAGGCTCTACCTTCCTCCTCTCCCAGCAGAAAAGTATCAGGCGAGGCTCAGGGTCAGGCTCCCATGCTCCACCAGCAGCATGAAGTGGAAGGGAGAGGAGAAGAGTGTGGGGACGGGCTGAGAAACCAGAAGCTTCCCCAGAAGCAGGATGCTGGGGGCGCCTCATCTGGGAGGCTGAGGCACTGGGAGCTCTGAGGTGGCTATCTTGGGAGTCCCAGTCACAGAGGGGACTACAAACCCTTCCCCCAGGCAGCCCCATTCTGAGGGGGACACGGCCCCGCCCTCGGGGACCCCCAGTCTGAGGGGGACATGGCCCTGCCCTCGGGGAGCCCCCAGTCTGAGGGGGACACGGCCCTGCCCTCGGGGAGCCCCAGTCTGAGGGGGAGACACGGCCCTGCCCTCGGGGAGCCCCCAGTCTGAGGGGGACACGGCCCTGCCCTCGGGGAGCCCCCAGTCTGAGGGGGACACGGCCCTGCCCTCGGGGAGCCCCAGTCTGAGGGAGAGACACGGCCCTGCCCTCGGGGAGCCCCAGTCTGAGGGGGAGACACAGCCCTGCCCTCGGGGAGCCCCAGTCTGAGGGGGAGACACAGCCCTGCCCTCGGGGGGCCCCAGTTTGGAGCCACGGCAGGGCCTCTGTTTCCTTCTGAGGGGGACTGCGCAGTAGGGGAGTCTTTCCCAGAGCTTTTCTCTGATTCACCCTTCTCTTTGCCTCCTGCAGCCAACAGAGCTCTCAGAATGGGGGAGAACTCATCTTCGGGGGTGTGGACACCAACCTGTACACAGGGCAAATCTACTGGGCCCCCGTCACCCAGGAGCTCTACTGGCAGATTGGCATTGAGGAGTGAGTCTGTGTTGGGGCCCTGGGGAGATGGGTACTTCTTTGGAGCCAGGCTCTGAGGCACTTCATCACACACACACACACACACACACACACACACACACACACACACACACACACACACACACACACACAGGCAATGCTGAACGTCAGGGGCAGAGGGCCCTTGAGGCCTGCCCCCACAAAGCCACAGCTGCCCTCTGCTGGAGTTTCAAGACCCAGCAGAAGAGGGATTGTGTGGGGAACAACGTAGGAAGGGGCAGGACTTAGAATCCCAAACTCTGTAGTCCAGCCCTATGGTTTAGAGATTAAAACAAGTGTATGTTGGGGGGACTAATTTGCTCAAAGTACTTAAAACAATCAGTGGCCCTGGCTTTCAGTGTTTTGAGAACTTTGCTTGGAACTTTTAGGAAGAGGTTCCATGGCCATTTAGGTGGCTTTGGATAGGCTCTGGTATGTTGTGAAGCTGGGGAATGGCTGGATTGACCTCTTCAGAGTCTTTATCTTTCCGAGATGCACTTTGACTCTGTGGCTGTAGCTGTTTGTCCCTCAGTGGTGGGGACAGCTGCCCTAACTGCCCCCAGCTGGGGGTGCTGAGGCCACTCATCTGCTCCCACTCAGGTTCCTCATTGGTGGCCAGGCCTCAGGCTTGTGCTCCCAGGGCTGCCAGGCCATCGTGGACACAGGCACATCTCTGCTCACTGTACCCCAGCAATACATGAGTGCCCTTCTGCAGGCCACGGGGGCCCAGCAGGACCAGTATGGACAGGTGGGTCTGGGGGAGGTGTCCCCCTTCCCTTGGTGAGGCCAGCCAGCAGGTATTTATATCCTGAGAGCACAGGAATAGCTTAATTCTTGGCCTCCATGCTTCCTGATGCCCCAGAGCACTGGAGGTGGGGGGCTCTGGGATGACTAGGGCGGGAAGCCTTGAGGCTGATTCAGGGGCACCAGACGCTTGTGCTGAGGGGATGTGGGGAGGTTACTACTAGGCGGAATTTCCTCTGAGCTCCAGCCCCTCCGAGAAAACAGGTTAAACACTTGCCGCGCTTTGGAGTAAGAGTGAAGTAACTGGAATGTGGGGCCAAGCACGTGGGGTGAGCGGGAGCAGGCTGAGGTGAAGGGGTTGGCGGCACTCTCAAGTGGGAGATGAGGCAACCTGGGCCCTGTTCCGCTCTGCAGTTTTTCGTGGACTGTAGCTCCATCCAGAACCTGCCCACCCTCACCTTCATCATCAATGGTGTGCAATTCCCTCTGCCACCCTCCTTCTACATCCTCAACGTAAGTCCCGGTGTCCGCTGGCCTGCAGGGCTGTGACTGGGGCGGCGGGTTCCGCGGATAAGGGGGAGGGGCCAGAAATGCTGGGTCTTTTTACCTTGGGCCACTTGCCAGCTCCTCTGAGCACGGATTTGTTTTCACTGCTCATGGACCCTCAACCCCTTCTCTGGAATGAGGCTGTGAAATAGAAGAGTGTCCCTATGGATAGGCCAACGTGTGAAGTCCTTAGCCTATGTCGTCCCACTTAATTGTCACAACATTCAATGAGGGAGACACTAAATTCTATGTCACAAGGGAAAATGTGGAGGTTCAGAGAAGTTAAGTGACTCAAGGCTACACAGCTAGTCAGGGTGAAGCTAAGGTATGAATCTGAGTTGGGCTGACTCCAAGGCTTTACCACCAGGCTGATCTGCTCCAAATTGAGAGCAAGAGGGAGACAGGCAGGAACCCAGGGGGAGGAGACCCTGCAGAGACCCACTGCAGCCTGCACTCACCCATTCCAGAAATCCCTCCCCCCAGCCCCTGCTCTGGGGGCCTGGGGGCCCTCAAGGGCAGAAGCTCTGGCTCACCCATTTCTGCATTTGTGCCCCTGGCCTGGGGCTCAGGGCTGAGCGCTCCTTGTCCAGCTGTGAGGGAATGTCTGAGCGCTGCCCTTCTGTGTTACACAGAACAATGGTTACTGCACCGTGGGGGTCGAGCCCACCTACCTGCCCTCCCAGAATGGGCAGCCCCTGTGGATCCTTGGGGACGTCTTCCTCAGGGCCTATTACTCCGTCTACGACATGGGCAACAACAGAGTGGGCTTCGCCACTGCCGCCTAGACTCAGTGCTTGGACCCTGGACCTCCTTCTTCCTCTCGGCCCCCCACCCTGCAGGGGGTTCTCTCTGTGCTTTTTCTCTGGATTCAGCGTTTCTTTTCTGGACTCTGGACTTTCTCTCATAATAAATAGATCTTCTCCATGTTGGCCAGACTGTTGTTTTCAGAGGGGAGTTGTGGCCTGTAAGTCAGCTCCTGGTCTCGGAGAATGGGGAGAGTGAGTTGGGGGATGGACCTGCTGGGCCACGTCCTCCTGGAGTTGCTAGGAAGTTTCCAGGTGGGTCACTGAGATTCTAAGAGAAATGGAACATAAGGTAGGGCTTAGGGATGGGCTCTGCACCTCTCTGAGCTTAGAGCCTGTCCACAGCTTCTCTCAGCAAAGGGAAGACAGTGGTGGGAGCATCAAGGCAGGGCATCCCTTTGTGATGGGCACAGGGGCCTTACTCTGACCAAGTGCTCTGATGACCTAACTTACCAAGCTACCACCAGAATTACCCCATGCATGTCCTACAGGTGTCCACCAGCTGTGTGACTAGAGGTGCAGTGAATCCCAGACCTAGGCCTCCATCTCCTTGTCTGTGATCAAATTTGCACTAGGAGTTTTCTGTGTACTTCTAACAGTCAATGGGGCCTTGAGGGAGGATGGTAAGGCCACCAGCTACTATTCCCAGGTCAGGGCTGAGTTAAATGATAGTTTCTCCCAGCCTGCTGTGCCCCAGGGCCTATATTTAAAGAAGGGCTGGCCCTAACCACAGACAAGAGGGATCACTACTTGAGTTACCTGGAAATCAAGCCCACTTGCCGTACCCAACTGAGCAAGACATCTTGTCCCTGTGGACTTCATCCCTGTCCTACTTAGGACCCACCCAGAAAAAGACCCCAAAACCTGGGGCAACATGGTAGGAGGAGGAAGAGAATGCAGAGAATGATGGCTCAGTGTCCTGTAACTTCCAACAGGGGAAGGTGACACGAAAGGAGAACAGAAAGTTTCGGTCCAGCAATGTGTATTGATGAGGCCTAGGTGGGGAACGGGGTGTAAATGGAAAATTCCTAAGGGGAGGGGAGGTAGACCCCTTCTACAACTGTCTTTCACCCTGTCCTACAGTGGCTGGCCCCAGCCTCGTGGCTTATGTTCAGGAGCGGGGCTAAAAGCGCAAGACTGAAAGGAGGGAAACTGAGGTTTGCCATGCTGTAGTTCCTACGCAATAGCCCACCACCTGGGACCTGACATCTTTCCTAGAATCTGGTAAAAGCAGCCGGCTGTAGGCCTCTCCTTGGGGTCAGACAGGCCACGAGGCGGATCGTAGTGAGCTCAGTCATCACTGAGATGGAAACTTACAAAAGGGGAAGAAAGGAAGTAGAACAAAGATTCCAATTTTAAACGCCGAATCCCCAGTCCCTGTACCAAACAGGACCGGGACCCACGAAGTGAGACTACAAATCCCGGCGAGCCCTGCCAAGACACCGCGAGGACTACGCTTCCCAGCGGGCGCCACGGCAAGCCGAGGGGGGCGGTACGGGGCGGGGACGCAGGGGCGGGTGCTGCCCTCTGCCGGGCGCGGCGGGAAGTGGGTGCGGAGTGACCGCGGGAGCCCTAGTGCCCGGCGCGGGGCTCGGTGACAGCGGAGGCGGCGGCCGCGGGCTGGAGCGGCGGCGGCGCCGACGGCAAGGGGAAGGGCGGACGGGGAGGGCCTCCCCGGTGGCACTAGCTGGAGGACTCCGGGAGGGGGCGGCAGGCGCAGCTCGCGGGCCGGACACCTGAACTTGGGACAAGTTGCCGAAGCTGCGGGGCGCGAGTGGCGGACGGATTGACCTTCAGAGCTAGGTGAGCGGGACCAGGAGGAACGGGGTGCGTGGAAGGCTCGGAACCCCCGACCCAGGCCACCCCTCTCCCATCCCTTCGGTCCGGGAGACAGGTGGGTGTGAGTGGAAGTGCCGGCTGGAGAGAGGAGCGAGACGGTGTGTACCGCGCCGCCATCCGCCCGGCTGTCTTGTCTAGCCCGGGACGCCCGGCGCCTGGCCGGAGCGGCGCTGTCC